>UZAN01041485.1:23819-50895 GCA_900618425.1 Echinostoma caproni
CAGTCGAAATGATTGGCATGAACCATTCCGTCCGCGTTCTTCAACAACGTCTTTCTGAAGCCTTTTGAACCGCTCGCGAAAGTCTTCGGTTAGAACATCAACACCAGAAATCGGTTTACGACCGAGGAGCTAAAAGGCTCGAGGTACACCCGAGGGGACCTGGTGCCTCTGTATCGGCCATGCTGTGTGCCAGGTACATCTCAGAAATTTCGTCAACCGTAGCAGGGGCCGTATATTGCTGTCCACCAGCGCTCATCCAACGTTAACGTGCTACGCGATCCACAACGGCCGCTAGCGGACGTACTCACCGTTCACTACAACCAGCTGATGCCGTACCGCACCGCCCGATAGACAGAAACCGTACCTCCACCTCCGACAGCTGTTAATCAACCGACGGCATTTCACAGGAAATACCAGCTGAAGGCAGCGTTGCCACACAATTTACACCACCATTTTACACTGAGGAGAGTATGTTTCCCGAAAGGGGGATATTTTTACCGGCATTGAAACCGAAAACGTTGGAAATGTTTACAGTGCTAATAACTCTGCTTTTGACACATGATGGTTGAACACGGTGAACATTAAGAACAAGCAAACAGAAGATTGTCAGGAATCACATGAAAACCTATAATCCATTTGAACCTTGTGTGCCCCCTTCCAATATACAGCTTGTACCCTGCTTTTTGACATTTTCTGTACTACAATAAACGTTCGCGTGCGATAGTCGTGTTCTCCCTTTGTAAGCCTGTCTGACAGCGAGAGGTGCCATCGAGCGTCGGTGGTAACCAGATTTTATTACTGTCATTTCATAGCATTCCCGCTGATCTCCATACGTGTTGCTTAATTTCTGTATCCGCTTAACTCCCAACAGCGAAAAGTCGAAGATAAAAAATGTATTCGGTAAGAATATTTTGCCTTACATAATTTAGTGTTCTTTTGTATGCAGTTGAGTTTATGGCAACAGTTTTAAAACTATCACATNATCACATTGCACTATTCGGCCAAGGCAAACAAATCAAGAATCATATTTGGGATGGTACATTTTTGGAGAATGTTATGCCAATAACAAATTGAAATTTGCAGAAAAGAAAATAACGCCGCCAGTTACGGGGAATGCAGTAAACTTGAACAAAACTGGTTAACTGATACATTCGGCACCACAATAACGTACAGAAAGCACTCGACTGTATAAATCTGGAGATTGGGAAATAAATTAACAGCTGAGAACCAAGCTCGAACTCATAGTTTTACTTTTAGACAAATTTACAAATCTAAAAGCCAATAGATCCCTTGGGATATTTTAATGACGGTACTGGATAGCTGGAGAACAAATATAAACCATATCAACCTTGACTCTTGCGTTTTTCATTTACAGGGCTTCCATAAGGCACAAAGGAGACAAAGATTGGAGCACCAACCATAGGAAGCAGAAAATAGTTCCAGGTGGTGCATACTTTGACGCTGAAAGAGTAACGCCAACAACCAACCAACCACAACAACCAACAATCAACTCTTTGAGAGTAACAGCCTAAGTGACGACCACTGAGACGGCCACTGGTGGATTAGGTAAGTAGAGCATGACACAGATGGCTACGTTGATAAAGTGTATAGTTTAACAGAATTACGTCTACTCCGCATTCCGCTAGATTGCGATTGTATGAAGAATACAGAATACGCACAAACGTTTGACGGCTGTGACTTCTCCACCGCGATAGGATCCAATACTTGGACATATATATAGTCTACTAAACATTAACCAAATAAGGTGTTGCATAAATAGAGTAATGATAGGAATCTTCATTTCGGGGTATTTGATAGCACTCTACTCTAATAAACAAAGCGTTAGTTGTAGAATCGAGGTAACTGAGGATAGCTATTTCAACTGAGACTAGAGTGATGCTTTTATCTATTGAGTTGATGAAATTGCCATATTACTTTTTGAAAGCTTGGAGAATAGAGAAAAGCCATTATCCGTTGAACGAATACAAACGTTCCCTACAGTGCCACACGCTTTCTGGCTTCAACAAATCACACTCACTTTTCAAGTAAAAACCCTTATTAATCCATACCCTCAGTTACAGATAGTGAGCACTGAACACATCTGTCGACGTTTTCGAGATTGTGCAAAACTTGTATCCCGGTAATGACTGCCAAAGTTAAAATTTAAGTTTGGATTCCACTGTGCAATCCCTGAAACAATCGGTCAATGGATACGAATGTGAGCGTTTGGTTGTACCGGTTGTGAGGTCCTTTCGAATAAGCTCACAAACGAAAGCGTCATGTCTCATATCAAACGCTTTCAGTATCAGTGGGCAAACGAAATCGCATGGTCCGTGACTCCAAAACGGGAGAGAAGCCCTATGCCTCTTGCGGTGCATATTAAATTTTATGAATTGGGTTCCAAGCCCATAATACTATCGAAGATGGATAGAAAACAACAACAAAAACCGTAAAATGGATCTTACTTGAATTGTTTAAAATTAACCTAGCAGACATCTAGCTCATAAGGTCTTTCAATGCACGTGATATGATTTATTGGAACCATAGTGACAATTGTAGACTAAATTGTTCTGTAGACATTATAGCTCAATCAATATACAGGATAGTAGATTATGGATCAAGTAGTGGTTGTAATTTAGAGCGAGCAATAATTAGGAGGTTCTTCGTGGATACAGTTCATGAACATGGCGTAACGATTGAATAGCAAGAAGACAAGAATCCGAAGAGTCAGGGAAAAATGAATGTGACTCACAATCAAACTAAATGGCACAGTATCAAACGTGATACTGTCCTCTTGTCTCATCTCGCTGATTTGTTTTCATGGGTAACAGTCACACAATCGGTTCAGCTTATAATTCGGTTGATCCAGTAGATGCAAATGAAATTCACGTTTAAGCCAATTAACTTATGACTAGCTGCATGAGGTATGTAACACTTACGTCGAGTAACCATTATTCAAACTTTAAATCTGAAAACAATTCTTAATTCATTCAATCAACCATACATCTAGCAATCGGTGGACTTTTGGTTTGATTCAGGTAGTGCTTATAAAACTAAATGTGGGGCACGGTGCTAATAATTCTTGAATTCAAATTTTATTTATTTACATTTTGGACAAGATAAACGTCAAAGGAAAACACATGGATTCATTCGATGTCCAATCCCTATTTACCAATTTACCAGTTGGTGAAGTCGTAAAAATTATTTGCGATCATATAGAGAATAATCAAATCCGAGTGAAACTACCCGGGTCAGTGCTTGAGCGTTTATTACTACTCTGCACAACCAATGTGTCTTTCACGTTTCAAGGAAATGCGTACAGGCAAATTGATGGTGTCGCTATGGGAAGCCCGTTAGGCCCGGTCCTGGCAGACCTGTTTGTGGCACATCTCGAACAGAAGGTAAATAACATTCTGGAACCTGCAATCCTGTACAAACGATACGTCGACGACACCCTTGTGATAACAGAAAGCCTAGAAGAAGCTACGGTAATTTTGGATGAACTTAATAGATTACATCCAAATATTCGCTTCACAATGGAATCCGAAGCCAACAACACACTGCATTTCCTCGACATCAGCATGAGGCGGAGAGAAGACGGAACGATCGCCCGATCCGTTTACCGAAAGATGACCTGGACAGGCAAATATTAACACTTCGAGAGCTTTGTGCCCCTGGAATATAAACGTGGTCTTGTTCGGACTCTATTCAACAGAACGAGACGGATCTGCACGACAAAATTGAACAGCTAAAAAACCTTCAGGAGATTTTAGCAGAAGACGCTTACCCCGAAGCGTTCGTCAATAACCACAGCAAACCAAGAACTGTAAAGGAAACAATTGCGTCAGCCCCAAAATTACGAGTCACGTTGTGCCTCCAATTCAAAGGTGATGACGTAAGCAGTTTTTCAAAAAACGACTGAGAGCGACAATTGCTCGAACCAATTGCCGACCTCCGAATCGTCTATCGGACAGCTAGAATACCCACACCCCCGGTAAAAGAACGTCTTCCTCGGTACGCCAACTCTAATCCGATTTACCAATTCCAATGTGGGTGCGGAGCGACCTACGTGGGCAGAACAGAGTGACAGTTACGCAACCGGGCGGTTGAACATATTCCAAATTGTGTTCAATGTCATATGACGCAATCTGGATCAGTTCCGCGGCATAGAAACAACGGTCGAAACTACAAGACTCCGTCATCAACCATAGCTCGACATCTGATGACGTAACACCAGATCGACCGAAGCATGGCGTTTTGATTATCTACAAGTCACGAATCGCAAGATTGCTACGGTTTGCAGAAGCGATTGCTATCAGTCGATGGAAGCCCCCTTTGTGTCAACAAAAAGAACTTTATGTTAGTTTATCCTTACCCTGGTGGCAGTCTTTTTAACTCCTCCCCTCCCTTTTATGTTTGTCTGTTTCACTGTATTTTACTCTTCGTTGTTGCCATGCTAAATTCCTAAATAACTGATGTTTTTCCGCAGCGTGGACCATGTTGATATGCAGGAAAATCGTCCTGGACATAAATCGTGCAGTATTGCAATTTGGTCTTTTGTTTTGATATTTATGTTTTCCTGTTGACTTTTCACGCCTCATGTTATTTTCATTTGTTTTGTCCTTCAAACCCTCTCCAACTATGTTCTCTAAAACCTTCAGCCATTCATTTATCTGACATCACTTTTGCTGTGATCTGTTGTTCCTTCCAATAACTAATATTTTTTAATCTAAAACGTTCTCGTGGTTCAACGAGCCTAAGATTCCGTCAACCGAAACCCATGTATTCATTAAGATGAACGTGTAAAAATAAGGTTGTATTCAATCCATTTACCCTCAGAAAGTATGCAGAGATATGTATGATCACGAACAAGCCTGATCCTTTGTTGAAACTATATGTCCATTCTCCATCATGGATTTACTTGAACTAACTACCTACCTCCATGCTCTCAACACAGCGTAACTGTTGATAACGAAAATCGATTTGATTCAAGAGCGGTGTGCGATACTTCATGTCACTCCAGACTTCGGTTCAGCTTGTCGCACGGGTTAGTGGTCTCTGAAAGGCAAACGGTAATTCAAGTGAAGAACCATTCTGACGCACTGCGGAATTGCATGTCGCAAACCAAAAATTTGTTTTGGAGAATGAATAGCAGACACTTGTAAATTATATCAGCAAGCGAGCGAGACAGAGTTTAACTGTTTGACGGTACGAGTGTATATATAGCTGACTCCAGACTGTGCAATGTGAGACAAATATAGACCTGACGTATTGCGCACGAAATGGAACATTAAACCTTAAATTCTGTCTTTTGTTAATTTACGAAAAATTAAGTTATATTCAGAATTATAAGACTTATTAGGCCCCGTATCCGTGTGTCAGACATCTATTGATTTACCAACTTAGAGACACAGAATCGATTTCTAAACTAAATCGAAAATTTCTGCCTGAAAATTGCATCTACTTTCATAATAACAAACGTTCTAGTGTCTGGTAATTGACCCACTTCCTACTACCGCGACCACCACCACGAATATTTGGCTAACTTCCATAAATTTAACAACACAAAACAAACAAATTTTCCACTGTTTCCCCACTAGTCTAATGCACGATAATTGGGAAAGTAATTTATTTTGTCTTCCACTAGAACACGCGAATCTCCTCACAGTTCACGCAACGGCCATCCCTGAACACTCTGAGTGAAATTGTGCACGCACGTTGCATCCAGCTGGTCCAAAAACATACATGAATAATGAGTCGATTCATCATGCTTAACTAGGGACTTAAATGAAGAATTTGAATTAATGCTTGTCATTTTTCTGAAGGAAATTCTAAAATTCTAAAATGAAACTTAACATGAAACTTCTAAATGGAGCTGAACAGAAAAAAGTTGTGTAACGTTTATTTATGTGATCCGTTTGAGTTGGTTTTATTCTGATCCCGAAAGTTGAAGTCATCGCAAAGTTGCAAGATGTCAAGCACAGGTAAAAAGAATGAAAATCACCTGAACAATGTTTCCCATCAAAAACGTTCTCCCTGACGAATGTGCTCGTTCACGCTCCTTAGGTGAATCGCAAATGTTCTTCGGAGTGCCAGCTCGCTTAGCCCGAATGGTTGTCACATTCGACCAATAGACTGTAGTGCCTGGTGTCCCAACACCTCTATATATATTCAGCAAATAGAAGGGAGTTAAAAGCATTGATTTTAACAATTATTTACTTATTAGAATGTATTTTTTGGTTCCTACTGAGATTCAAACCACTAGCATTGGAGTCCAAATTACCACTGTGAAACTGCACAGACCACGGCCAACACATTAAGTCATGCCTAAGAGAAGTAAACATTTTCCGCCTATTAATTAACAATCAAATATTAATAACTGATCAATGAAGCGCATTCAATAGAATATTGAAAACAATGATCTGAGCGTTAAATTGCTGTTTTACTCAAAAGCTAGAATGAATGAAGTACCTGCTTCACATAGGAATAACACTCTCGGTTGATGAGGTGAGTTCGATCTAATCATCTTGAGTTTACCTTTTGCCTTGTTTTTACCGTTTTTTTAAATATCAGTTGACAATCGGCGCTCAAATTGTGCAATAACAACAGCTCATGTTCAAACACTGCAAGAAAAGCAAACTCAACTTTAAACTTAAACCTTATGACGATAGTGGGAGCTGGTTTAATAAGCTAAGCAAATTTGTTATCTCGTTTTTATTGCAATCTATTAGAATGTTTCATCGAATTCGTGTACAAGTATTGCGTTTCGCCTAATTACGAACAACCAGATTAAATGATTTTATAAGTTTTCCGGTTGATATTTTGGATGAGCATTCTTTGAATTACTCAAAACTTCAAGCGACATCTGACTCATCACAGCATACTGTTCTATGAACGGCCATATCTGTCGGTTTTGAGCACAGCTACTTATCTAGCGCACGCTTATACTCTTCTTTGTACTCTGTAGCAAAGTTCATTCTTCAATGTAACAGCAATTCAGGTTTGAACGGGTAATAAAGCATACATTTTTTCGGATTGTTTTTTTTTTGTTTTTTATATTATTATTATTATTTCTCCAGAAAAGTTCTGCCTACAGATCAGGTCACCTCTAGCTCTTCCTTTCAATTGGCTAAGCTTGTACATCATAATCATGCAACGTCAACCTCCAACTTGACTTCTGTATTTTTCGGCACTCTCATTTAGTCGATTAATTTAAAACCGGTATCATTATTCCCCATCCGGCAGTATCCGAGTACAATTTTATATAATCTGTCAAGTTTCAATCAATCACGAATACAAATATTGATTACTTAAGACCAACACAGCAATTACACACCTTTGTTTTGATGTCTTCCGTACCAAGGAAAAGGGACAATGAGCGTGATTCTAGTTCTCACCTTTCGATTTTGTAATCAGTTATTGCTTCCTCTGTGTCGAAGGGAGTGAGATTTTTATTCCACATGAACTGAAACGCTCCCATGGCGTGAAAGTGGTTCAGATAATTTCGTAGGCGATTACTTCTTCTGCTTGCTGGGTTCCTTGATTTTTGAACCCATTAGTTGAGCTGTTCAACATTGATACCTACTGGTCTGCTTTGCTTCTCTCCGTTTCTCTCTTCCAATGCAAAGTCTATTAGACAGTTGAAAACCAGTAAAACAAAGCGATATCCTCTTTAAAATGAAAAAAGTAAGAAATAAATTACCGCGGTGAAAGTTTACTATAACCTCAGACATGCAATTTGTGAGTTGTATCAAGAACTGCCAACCAGGAAAATTCGCAGTTGCATTGAAGTCACCGCTGAATTGTTCTATCAAGGGAATTAGTAACAGCGGCATCGACATCATCCGGTTTAGTTTCAAAGGCCCTTACTACTTCCGGCTTTGTGCATCCCGATCTAATATAACAAAACCGGATATTCTGATCTATTCCCGTCCAGTTGCAGTTACCGAATAGCCTAAGCTTATCTTGATCAGTATTTTTGCACACAGTAGCAGATTATCTCACTACATTTCTTTCCTATATCGAAAATAATTGCGAAGATTTGTATCTAGACCTAGATCATTATATATTTGGGGATTTGCGTTATCCTTTTAGCGCTGCAGCTGTAAAGCATTAAGTTTGACCCTGTTTGATCATTCTACAGAAGCTTTTATTTTCATATAATTTACGTTCATCTTTGCGAAATTATATCGGTTAATCTAACAAGTATCACCGTAATGGGGGAAGTTACCACCGTACAAACCCATCTCCCTTGCCAACTGCAAACACGCAACGGTATGACTCTTCCTGAATGATAACTGATTGTTAAGTTATTTATAATAATCAACTGTAGAGGAAATTAGTTTGTCTTAGCCACGATGAATGAAAACCAAAACACAAAGTTTTTCAGTGAGATCCGTTCCATCCATGGATCTCGTGTTATTAACAATCAACTGTAGTTCGTCGTATATAAATCAAACGATATCTGGATAAGGAAGCTGTAGATTTGTTTAGTTATTTCCGGCTCGTTGGAGTGAAAATTCATCAACCCTCATCAAGAGTCTAACCTGATTACTCACATACAGAATACAGGTGTACCACTTCTTCTGGCCGCTGTACAGCTGTACAGGTTGTTGAACTCTGTACTTCTAATAGTACTCGCTTAGAGTAACACAGTCGTTTTAAGTATCCCAACTTTCCCTGTATTCTTATGATGAAGTACGTTCCTACTTTTCGAGGATAAGAAACTAATAATTATTAGTTAATTAATTAGTGAATTAATTTTATTTTAAATGAATCAGATAAAAAGGTGTTTTGAAGGGGTAAAACACGATATCAATTAAATAACTAAAATTATTTTACATCACGATAATGAAATACATTTCAACTATTATACGGTTAGTGAAATGGAGTAAGTATCACTAACAACTAGCATGAGATATTATTATGTAGTGAAGCAAAGTCGAAATGTAATGAAATAGCCGTCGGTGAAAGGTGTGTTTCCTGCAGTATTGGGACTCATTTCATGCGAAGCTGACAATAACATCACGATGGTCAGTTAGATCATCTCTGTTGACGTTGATTCTCAAGGTCAGTTCAACCACTACCTGATGTTGCAATCCTTGGAGAACATCATAGCATAACTGCTGATGGATTTCGGCTAACAAGGCAGCTTAGAAATCCAGAATAAACATTTCATTCATGGAATAGTAAAACAGAAATTATAGAGATTCGGTGATGCCACTCGCTCCCTCTAAATGGTGAACACCAGATATGGTATTTGGTTCCATTTTATAATGATAGTGTTAACCTGAGAATACAGAACATTTTTGCCCTCCAAGTGACGACAAGTGAAATATCTAGACCAGTATGAAAACTGAATCAGGAAGCTTAGTCTGTCGTGATCGCTCTAGCTTCTTTTGTCGCCCTCTCATGACAAACTCTGCAACAGTTAAGAAACAGAAGCGAGTTTTATTGGGACTATTTGTCCTCAACCGGTAAACAGTTAGACACATTTCCAGGATTACAAACCAAGCACACTGCTCGAGGCATTCAAACCTATGGGTCAAATGGCACGTTTCCGCTGTTCGATATCTCACATTAAATAAATTCCGCTTGGATTTTCACCATTATTGTTTATTACAGATACTTTTTCATTATTGCTTAATTGATGATAAGAGAAGGAAAGATCACTGCATTGGGTTACTTGCGCAGCATTCCCTGGCCTATTCATTCTAAACTTTAGGGTGCAAAGCATTAATTATGTTAACCAAACTAAAGTAAAACGTCTTAATGATTTCGTTCCCTGACCGAATTTCACCTCCAGTTTTATTTACCAAATCCAAAGCTGCATACAAATATTTATAATCAACCTGAACATTCGAAATACGCCTGGTCGCTAAGCAATATTCAGTTTTCAGATCATTAACCCTCTGAGTGCCCTCAGTTACCTGATAATTATCGCGCTGAACCGTCACCTCGGATAATGATGAATCCTTATAAATCTAGCTATCAGGTTTGAACGAGGTTTTCTTTTTTTCTCTTATGTTTATCTTTGGCTGCTTGTTAATTCAGTTGGATTTAGTCTGCACAAAATAAATTAACGTTAGATGTCCGGTTTCCGTTAACTGCGGTCTCACTTAGCGGAACCACTGAAATTATTTTCGATCACTTTAGGGCGAAGAAGTTTATGATGGTCTACATGTGCCTGTTCTGGAACGATTAGTATGGCCTCACACAACAAAAATCCCCTTCCTATTCCAAGAACGATCCCACAATTAGAAGGAGTAGTTCAGCATTCTCATGTCCATGTGTGTTTCTAAAACCTCTTTCGGGGAGTTATCCAAAACAACAGGCGAATTCCTGATACATTGTGCATTATACATCAGACTTGCAAATCAAAGGAAACAATTGTCATCAACGCAGACTGTTCAGTGAGATACAAACACTCGTCTAGATAATACAGACGCTGGTCGCCAAGCGCCGCAGTTCCGGGGCATCAACGAACATTCCTCATCATAAAACACTGTTTCTGTTCAGGATTACCTGTTACAATTGAATTCTGAAAAAAATCAACTATCGTTAGTCGGTGTCCAAAGTCTTTCTGATCAAACAATTAAGTTTGACTGAAATGCAGTAATATGTGATCGGTCAATAAGTACTTTTCCAAATCAATCAACGACTCTTAGGCTGTCATAAATGTATTGCTACTATCACATGGCCAGAAAAGCGGTTTATTAAGTTTTGTATGCAACGAATAAGTCATTTAAGTTGATGCTAATCCTTTTATTTACTTGTATGCGTGCTGATATTTGACGAAGCTATGCAGTTTGACAGTGATCTGTTGCAACCATTGGTCACTGGAAGAAGTAAACACAACCGATCGTCCAGCACATTTTAGGTTGCAATATTGAACTGCGTGAGTGTATTTTATGATAATTGGTTTATAAAACAGCCGACCTTTCTTGCTCGGTATTGGTAGAGAATCATAGAAGACTAGTTATTCGAAACCAAAGCCCATCATCTGTGAATACTTCGCCACCTTTGTTTAAGTCACCGATTTCATTCCATGTGAAAAACCAACACATACACGATCGCAACTAAAAACTGGATCCCAATACAGTCGACATAAAAGTAAATACACGAATGAAAACCTCATCACAATTTGTGCAAACAACGATCGTGTCTGAAACATTGATGAGATAAGCGTCACCTTGAGTGAACTTCAACTTTGAGTGACCTTTGTCGGTTACCAATACTTCGTTCATTAGTGTCGGAGGTGGTTTTATATACAGAGTATTCAGTAATATATATCACTGGCAACATATTACTTGGTTAAGAAACTATGGAAACACTAACAGATTCAGCATAAAATATGATGTTTCATGTGCATGGTACGCAACAGCTAGGAAAATGTTGACAAAATATTGAAAATTGGTTCTCGTAGCTCGGGTAAACCGAATTCCATTGCGCCTGTTTGCCAAGCTTGGCAATTTGTTTGCAAACGTTTCATCACCAGCCGCGGTGACATCATCAGTGCTTGTGAAGTGGCAGTGTTCTGCTGGTATCGGTACCGTTATATAAGTGTTCTCCACTGTTCTCACTGTATTCGACTCGATTCACAGTTGATCCGATGCGAGCAGGTGAAGGTCACGGCGTGACCTTTTTTGCGTCATTTGGTCCTTGAGTTGCATTGGCTTGTACACTTAAACAAGCTCTCAAATCGTCCACGATACCTGAGAATGCGAAACAAACCATTCGACAAACAGTCATCCCAGCCCACATGCGAAAAGGAAAACCCGACATGCTATCTAATCGCCAGGACAAAGCACTCAACACACTGAAGATGGAAAAATCTCGTCATCCTACCAGCAGATAAAGGACGAAATAATGTGGTTTTAGGCAAAACTGATTACATTCAAAAGGTTAAAGAACTACTCCAAGACACTGACACCTACCGCAGAATCCACACGGATCCCACCGCAAAACTGAAAAATAAAATTAATACCACACTAAAAGACTGGAAGAACTGTATCAAATAATCAAAGCGGAGCACTGGAGAATGAGAGCCAAAAGCTCTGTTATTCAACATTTCTACCGACTGCCGAAGATACACATTGAAGGAATTCCCCTGAAGTCGGTCTTCTCCATTCCAGGAACAGCCACATACAAGTTGGCAAAAGAATTATGGAACCGGCCGAAGCCGCTCATCGCTGGACACGAGTATAGAGTCATGAACTCAAGACAGTTCCTGGACAAGCTCAAAAGCGTCAACATCCAAGCAGACGAAACAATTGTCTCGATCGACGTTAAAGCTTTGTTCACTTCTATCGACTTGGACCTTGCAAGATCCACTTTGCGGGAACTGATAACTGAGCACCCACCAAACCCACAAACGGAACCAAATGCCATTTCTGAACTCATGGAACTATGCGTGCAGACGTACTTGAAATTCAAGGGTGAAATCTACGAACAGCTGAGGGGAATACCGATGGGATCGCCAATTTCTGGATTTATAGCCGAAGCCGTAACGCAGAAGCTGGCTCCAATACGTTGATGATACATTCGTCATCTTGAAGAATTCGGAATTAGAACGAAATACAACATTATCAGTAACACATTCGATGGCATCAAGTTCACAATGGAGACCGAGATGAACAAACAAATGGCATTTTTGGACATCTTGATCATCAGAATGCCATCAGGAAAACTGGAGACAACGATCTACCGCAAGGCAACACATACAGATCAAATCCTGAACTTTGAAAGTAATCATCCACTCAGCCACAAAAAATGTTGTGTTACAACCCTGTACGGAAGAATTCAAACGCACTGCAGTACCGGCACACCCAAGAAGAAAAAATAAAGATACCTCCTCATAGTGTTTGCTCGCAATGACTACCGCAACTTTATCAAAAATCTCTGACTTAAAGAAAGAAGGAAACAACAGACGAAGAATCAGGAAAAAGAACGACCCTGCCGTACATCAAGGACGATTCGGAAATGACAGCAAGACTGCTCAGACCATACGGAATCTAAATCACCCACAAACCGATCGCCTGTCTAGTGGATTCCTGTCAAAACCCAAATTGAGAACAACGGAGAAGGACAAAAGCAGCGTCATCTACAAAATAAATTGCAAAAACTGTTCAAAACACTATATCGGACAAGGGGGAGAGAACTGTCAACAAGTATCCGTGACCACCAATCGGCAGTCAAGAGATATGACCCACTATCGTTGATTTCCCTCCACGAAGATCAAGAAGGATATCAATCTGACTTCGAATCAGTGAGAATTATCAACCAAGCCCGGTCAAAACACGCCAAAGAATTTCTCCAGGCCTGGAACTCTTCAATCAACTCAATAAACAGGCACATAGAGCTGGATCACGTGTACACGCCAATGCAACTCAAGGACCAAATGATGCGACAAGAAATGTTACGCTGTAACCTGAGGATGGACGGAAAAGGCAATCAGGATGAAAGGACAACCTCCTCCCCTCCAACTCTCACCCCCTAGCACTAATTTAACGGCGAACCGAGTCGAACACAGCGCTAACAGGGGATGAAAATAGTCGGTGGAGAACACATATATAAACGAATGGGTACAAGCAGAACACTGCCACTTCACAAGCACTGATGATGTCACCTCGGCTGGTGATGAAACGTTTGCAAACAAATTCCAAGTTCGGCGAACAGGCGCAATGGAACTACGGAAATAGATGGTAACTGAAACTGTAAGGAATACGCTGATTGTGATCAGTGAACGTATCGGTGGGAAGATTTTTGGAAGACACTGTCCTAAACAAGAACCTTTTAAGCAGAACTAAATAATCGGTATGATGTAGTTGGTCCACCAGTGTTTAATTCTATGGGGTCACCATTCTTTACATGACTTTAAGCGGACATTGTCATCATTCATACTGAACTGGATAGCCGTCCAGATGAATTCGGCCGAGAATCAGTGGAAATATGAAAATCTTGACTAAACTTATTGAATGATTTCATTGATGTGGCACAAGTATATTAATATATGTTGCTTTATTAGTTTATCTACTCCTAAGTAACAGATTATTAAAAAGTTATGAGGTGTGGTAAAAAGGTAAATCAAAAAATGTTTTAGGATGCTTCCGATCGAACATTCATGAGGGCGACAAGAAAACTAGGATGACAGGTGCATCTAATTAAATCCTTTGATAAAGATTCTTCAGATATAAATTTTATATATCTTATATGATGAATTATTTTCATTTCTTTTACAAAAACGTTTGTGATTGTAGAATGCAAAGAGGTTATATGGTGGAAGAATACAAATAGCGTATCCGAAAGCAGGACTACACAGAGCGTTTTGAATGCGTACATTATAAATTCGCTGACCGTGGCTATTGGCTATTGGCGCAACATTTGTCGGCAAACAAGCTACTTTGCTTCATCTTAGATTATAGCAAGCTAGCTCCCTGCATCTAGGGAATAGTTAACTGGATGGAATCATAAATAAATAATTCGTCAATTTCCCATGGCACCAGGATTGTCCGAAGTCTGGGTAGAAAGTCGCTACATTCATCTACCGGAAGGATGCCGAAACAAGTCAATGTATGCGTTCTGCAAGTCTTGTGTCCTTCGAGCACAGATAATCTATTACGATTGTATACGATGGATTTGCAGCAATAATAATACGGATCATCAGTTTCTACCTTCAAAGAAAGTCATAGCAACCGATGGATACCAAGACATATTCATCGTTCTACACAGTAAACGAGATAATCAAAACAATTTGGTTGATTTCATATTAACATTATAAGTTACGGGATACCTTCCATTCCATATTGGACAGCTATTTGAAAGGTGATTACAATTAGCAACTTTATTGAGGGGCAATTCGTTACCTGATCCAAATGTTGTTTGTAGAACCACCCAGATACCCACACCACCGGCTAAGGAGCACCTCACTCCGTACACTTAAACTAATGCGATCTAGAACTGATATTGTGAATGCCAGCTACTCATGTGGGCAGAAAGTGGAGGCAACTGCATAACGGGGTCAACTATGACTAACTAAATCTGAGCACAAAAACACCGATTAGCGACAACAAACGGTCATGCATGACGGCGTCCTCAATGGGAATGTGGCAAACGCTGCACTAATTCATCAGGCTGATTGAACAGCAGTTTTCAATATTGGTTATATGACACGAAATATGAAACCGTTGCGAGACGCATTAGTGATAGCCAATGTTTGTTGAAAGTCCTCATCATATCAATAGGAAAGTCTTTATATTTCGTCGTGTTTGTGTAGGAAAGATGCGTTTTTAACTGCCCGAATTTTATTGCTACACTCAAACCTTTCTTAAATGATTTTAATTAGCTGCATCACGCATCAGACAGAACACAAAAATCTTTTTCAGGACATAAATCAAAACCGGACATTCTGCTCAAACAGATGTCGGAAAGAGTGTGGAATTTGTGGTGAAAATTCGCTCACAAATCAAGAACAGACAGGTTTAATGAACCATAGAAAAGTATTACGGGTTCTGCCAGTAAACTTGATCTTACTGCTATAAATCCATGCACTTAAATTCACCTACAACAAAAACAATCAAACCAGAACAAATGAGCTCATAGTTACTGCTTCCTAAAGGCTAACTTATGTAGAAACACCAGTGTTGTACTACAAAAAGGTGGGCAGGCATGTACGCTTACATCGTAGTGAATAACTGTTTACGGGCACACTGAGACAGGAGAAATGAAAGAGTGATACAGACAAACGATGAAAAGTAAACAAACAAACATCGGTGAAGATTTACAAAAGGTTCTTGTATAACCTTCCTCTGCTCAGTTGTACTGCGAGCCAAAAACGGTACTGGTACTACGGGATGCTGAGCAGCGGAAATCGAATATGGCTACGCCATAGGAGCGAGTGAATCGGATTGAGCGCATGGCTGAGGTCGCTAAGCACATCTCAGGTGAACGTTTCACGAGACTTTTTATGAAAACCACACAGCTTTGTTATTAAAAGGTTTATCGGAATAACAGAAACGCGGCTAATAATCACCGGGGTTAGTAAAGTGTGATAGGAAAGAGCTTTGATAAACATATAGTTGAATGCTTCACTCTAAATTACCTCAACTTGGGTACCAGGATGGATAGAAGACAAAAGGCTTGCACGTGGAAAACCACCGTAGTTCACTCTCTATGTTGACTCCTGAGTATTTTTGGTTTGTTTTGGTTATAGCTTCCGGTGGAATGTTTCCACGTTTGATAGGCTGTCAGAAAATGATGTCATATTGGGCTGTTTTGTGATGGCCTAGCATGAAACACTTTAAGAGTTTGCGGGGTAGGGGTATACTGGGTAAGTCAATAATTAAAGTCGAAAAGAGGTACGAAGAAAGCATAGCATCCTGCAAGATTCCCACATGGTTGACGGAACAGCTTTGAATCAACTCCGTTTGCTTTTGTTCACTGGGTCCTTCTGGAGTCGTAGTCTTCCATCCACACACACTGCGTGATGAGGCAACAAAATGACTGCAATTTTTGGGCAAGGCGGGGTTGTGGAATTGAATGAAGATAACCGAGAGAGAATAAAAGAACACATTTTTGGAATCTGCTTTAAATTTACAAATAAATTTAATGCATAAACAGATCATCAATGCACACGCAAACAGAAGAGGCTCAATAGCAGCAATAACAGAAAACTGAAAACGAGCAATAATCGTAGGCTCTGTTATTTTAATCTCATACAACGTCATGATAACGTCACGAAAGAGCTATGATAGGGTTTTTGATGAGGCAAATTTAGGAATGGAAAAAATGATCACAGGTCGTCGGAAATGAAAGACCGAGCTTGTATGCATAGATTTACTAACGAGCGAAGTGAAAACCTCTGTGAATGGACTGGCGTCATGTTCGTGCCTCAATCAAAGTAGATCATCTGGGACTACTACATTGATGATCTTCGCAGTCCTGAGTAGACTGAATACATCGTCATTGTACATTGGGTCTGTGGCAGATAAGCTCTCCGTAGATTTCGGAGGCATGTAATCGTCAAAAGGACAACTAAACGCAGCATTGAGAATGTCCACATTAATAGATGTATTGTTGACCGGTCCCTCTGTCCGCCCGGCAGTCTCATTCCAATACTTGCTTTGCTTTTGGTCCCTTCATTCGTTTGCAGGTGAGACTGTTTGATAGGAGTTGTTTGCTGAAACATACGCTTATTATCTGGCTTCTTAGACGTTTCGACTTCGAACAGCATCTGCTTCTAGTGTAAAAAAAGCACCTTATAATTCAGTAACAACTGAAAATTGCATTCCTGGTGTCAATAACTTAGTCAACGGAGCAGACAGATTTTTCAGAAGAAAATCACTATGAGCCCATGGAAGAGAGGTGGGTTCTTCAGGAGAATGACACTGTTGGTTGTTTGTGTTTTGTTTGTTTTATCTGAATGATAACGGGGTATACGGACCGCGAGTAAACGGTTCGATATACGAGGCAGTGATCTGTAGTTGACACTGTTAGACTTGGTTTGCGAGAGAGAAAACACTCGATTGGTTAGCGGTGGCTTTTCTAGCATATGCCTCTTCTGATGGGGGTCCCAGAAAGATGAAAGGAAAAGTGTTTGGGGTTATGCATCATCGAATCCACCAACAATAAAATTTTTAATTATCACGGACCATGAGGACAATGGAAGAAATAAGTTCATCACAAGACATACTAATATTCATTTGTGATCAAAAGGGACCAATGTAAACGTTCTTCAGTGTCATGCTTCTAAGTTGGGATAAACTGGGTCGAAATGATGCAGCCAGGTGGCCAATACTATTAAAGAAGAAAGCCAGCAAATTTTCAAACTTGCCGCACCAATCACATTTTACGTAGGTTAACACCCCACCTCCCGTTCTGTTTCTACGTCTTTCTGTCTCGCCGAGAACTTTTGAAACCGGATATGCGCACTGTGTATTGGTTCATCCAGGTTCCTGTTACGCGCATCACAGGCGTATTTGCATGAATGTGATACGTCAGCAGAGCAGTTGGGTCTGTCATTTTGTTCAAATGCGGATTTCGGAACTGTGGCATGGGATAACAGTCATCTTCATGAAGTGGAAGAGCTGCCTGCCACGCGGAACAACAACGTTCCTCGCTGCAGCTAGAAAATCCCATTTGAGTACACTTTCGCGAGATAAATAACACCAAACCCGAAGGACTGTGTTTTATTTTGGGGAATGATTCCCTGGAATATGGACAGAATGAAAACCGAATGGAACCCACTAAATGAATTCTAATGCAACCTCAAAAACAAACGCAGTGCAGCCAATCGCAAAACGTGTTTCTGACAGGTCAAATTAGATTGCGTAAGATACGTTACTAATATAATTCTGAAAAAAATTAACTGAAACTGTATCTATAAGGGTGATTGATTAGATATGCCATGGATATATAAGCTCATTTCTGAGAAGGTGGATAAATCCATCAGCATAAACTATAGTGATCCCGTTGGTAATTATGGTATTGAATTCCATGCATGAACAAATTAGTAATTAATAAGTCTTGCTCGCCATGTGAAGAGTTGATATACCATAGACTGAGAACGCAAAAGTGTTCCACTATAGAAATCCTGCTTGTACAGCAAGACGGTCAACATTCATATTGGAATCTCATTCGAGGCCATCACGAACCCTTCCGTTTCATCTGAGTCCCGTCGGATCTGTGCATACGTATATCCATATTAAAACAAAAATGAATGAAATGAAACCTTTTCATTACAAATTTTGCAAAAATCACTTATTATGAGCTCATGGCTTATTTAAGTTACAAATTTCACTTACCTTATGTTGGAGACATCAGCTAAGACTCAAAATGTCTGATTAATCTATATTTAGGAAGTTTCTCGATAATTAGTAAGTGGTGTTTGATCCAACGTATCAGCTATTGCTCTACAAGCTCTTGTTCCGGAACCGGTCGAGTATGAAGGCACAATTGTAGTAGTCGGAATAGACAACAATCACGAATGACACAAAGCACGGATCAGGAATCACAATTGCAACTGAATCACGAAATCGCACTGCTAGTCGTTTTGCGAAGTTTAGCGCCAACGAGATGCAGGTAAAGATGAAAGAGGAGGTGATTCATTTATTGACACGAATCAAAGGGATTAAACAGCATAGAAATAGGAATAATTTTAGCTAAACAGGGGCCAACCAAACGCCGTTTGCTTCTTCTTCGTCAAAGAGCTCCTGATTGAGTTGCACGGCTTTTCATTGGCCTAATCTTGTGGCCTCTAAACCATTGTCCTGAAACCCCTTGCCTGATGCTAACTCATAGACCTGGAGCGCTCATCATCACAATTAGCTCATCCAGGCAAGCTGTATTCAAACCATTTTGAAGAATTCACTCATTTTTCTCATGTTAACAGATTTGGTAACTCCAGTGGCTGTATTGCTGATGTTTAATAGTGAGAGTTTAGTTCCTGGAAGGATCCATAAGTTTGCCACAATACCATGTGTTATTTTACCGTTTAAAATGTTCATTCAATAGGCAAATTAAGTTGTCAGCTTTACGAGCAGCATCAAATCCGAATATATGAGATAGTTCATGTAGACATTCATTTATTGCTGCATATGTAAGGACATCTAATGTTTTGTGTCTAATAACAAATATGGAACTACCCATGCGGTTTTCGATAAACGTGTTACTGGATGCTGGTGGTCAAGCGGTAAGGAACATTAAGTTTTCACTCCGGAGGTCGTGTGTTCGAATCTCTCCAAGATCGCCAACTAACTTTTCCCGTTCTCCGTGTGCGCTTTTTCTCAGCCTTTACATTGGATGCTTTCCCTATCCTAGAAAGTGATTATCTTGTATTCCATACAAAATAAAGTATAAAGAAAAATAAAAGGATTTCTTGTGACTATCTACCTACAACAAGATCTCACCCTAGGCAAAGCCTTTCCAGATGAAACGCACATTAAGTTATGTGAACAAATCTAACTTTGGAGGCAGAGAGAAGATATATCAGTGAGAACTCAATAAAGAGAACACATCAGAAGTACGTGATTTTTAATGAGTTTGATCGGATGTACACATATGTAAGATAGTTCTGATTGGTATTCTGTGTAGGTTTTAGTTAGTACGGAGTTAGAAAAGTTGTACTGAGTGCAACAGGGAATGCGTCTATCTTAGTTTACATGGATTACCAATGCGGTCGTAAAGGTTGAATAAATACGATGCACCAGAATCTGCACAAAATTAATAGTTGTACGGTGGTCAAAGCAATTCACTGTCATGACCTGTGTGAGAACATCGGAGAAGAATCAGTGAAAAACGGGGGTGTGCTTAATGGGGTACATACGATCTATATTTGATAATAAAGTGGTCAACTGAATGATTTCAAATTCTCGTCGCATATAATTCCACTTAATTCCCCTTTAACTCCCATCCGGAGGAGTTTAATATGAATCTCTCGTTGCAGGTGCTAGTGACCCATACGGAACCCCCAATTGATCGGGATCAGATAGAACTTGAACGGAACCATTGTGATGCATAGATAGTCTGGTCACGTCAATTATGCTGAAAACAACTGAAGTAAACCAATTGCCCTGATCCACGAATAAACAACAGGTTAAATCCATTGTCATGTCGTGCACTGTAAGTCACATGTTCAAGTGAATTTTGTTTCCTACCTTTCTGAGCTATTTTTTCGGCACCTAATTATTATTTGAATTACACACGTTTTTGGATCTTTTTCAATCTCCAAGACTGATCGAATAATTTACTCCTTGGGTACGTTTTTTTATTTTATTAGATATGATTTACTCTCCCTCGTCGCACTTAATTTTTGAAATATCTGTCTGTATCTGTATTTGTATTTGTATTTTACAAGAAGGTTGCTACCCTTCCGTGATCAGAAACCTACACCACTAGATAGCTCTGATCATGTTATTCTAAAGGTATAATATAAACGGATACATTAAATTGAAATAAGGATCCAGGACAACAAAGCCAAATGAATTGTCCATTGGAGAGCCTAGAAATAATAAGACCTTGGACTGTCTACACAAGATTTTCCGTATTTTCAGACCAGAACCATTCTTCCGCCCCTNCCCCCCCCCCCCGGAAATGTATTATTGGTTACCTTGATTTTTGATTTTATAGTTGCTTTCCGCTAGAAATTTTATTTATACATTGAGATAGATGTCCATCACAGTCAAAAAAACAGTTGCTCCAGGGAGAAAACACATAACCATGAATATGGACATAGAAACTAAGTGCAATGTCTTACCCGGTTGATTAAATCTGAAATTTAACGCCTAAATAAAGTTTATATCCGGAGGAACATGAGCATGCTGCAAAACACCAGTGTGGCAGTATCGATAACCCAAAATAGTCAACTATTGATGTTAAAATCTCAATTCTGCGTTTCGCCCGGTTTCACATTGGACAGCTTTACTTATCACAAATAGCTCCAGACGACACCACTTATTGAGTTCACTGTGCTCCTCCAGCAGCTGCGGAAAGGTGAGATGAATAACGTTTCTGGTTTGGACTAACTGTGGTCCGCGGTACTCAAGGAATGTGTAGACACTTTTCAGTTCTATTAACCACAACTTTCATTGACTGTTTAACAAGTGGGAAAAATCCTGACATTTGATGAACAACCCAGATAACCTTTATTTCCAAAAGGAACCGGGGAAAGAAATCCCGTCGACAAAACATATGTGATACTCAAATTGTGTGAGATAATCTTGATACTATGATCTGTTGCAGAATGTGAAATGACAAATAAATTTGCATATCACTCTTCACACTTCATTGCTCACCTTGTTCGCTCTGAAGAAAATGTGTATGGCCGTTGGAATGGACCGTATAGGCTATGAAAACCCTTTTGGTACTTCTTTTCGTTCAATATTGTACAATATGCTTATATAAAACTGTGCTTCAACGTCAATAAATCTTATGCTTTCCCTGCTGTTTCACTGGGAAAAATTTATCCTCATTTTCCCTTCCCCGAGTTTTAAAACATTTTACACTTCGGCGTTCTTTTGCTAGAAATACGCCGATAATGTTGTGTTAGAGACGTACCATACCAAGCAATCTAAATAAATTTTTGACCGATCCGTGTCGTTTCCCTTTCGCTAAATGTCTCAAAAAGCCGAAATGCTATCCTTGCCCTGTTGGTTAAGAAACTCTCCGTATCCCCCGTAACTAATTTTCTCTCCTATTCTGCTAATGATTAACCCATAACACCAAAAAATGAAAATATCTTGACATCACGCCATCACACAACTTATCATGGTTCATGCACGATCAACAGACGTTCTGCAAAGTTCAAAATTTCGAAATATGACAGACTATACTGTCGTATTTCTTCCTCCCTTTATAAATAATTTCTTTTCCCCACAATTTCGTTATTGAATAGTTGGTGAATGCATGCATACTCACCTCTGAGTCCACTGACTCAATTATTCTCCTTGATCTTCATAAAAATGAAATCTCATTTGATGGCAAGAAACTTGAGACACATTTCCAAGCGCAATGGAACCAATAAAAGCCAGAAGATATTTAAAAAAACCTAAATATATATAGAACTTTTGTTTACAAAAGTTTATCATGCTCTTACCATCTATTGATCAATAAACTTGCGACATAGAATCCGCAACATCCACGTTCAAGCTTTTATTCGCTCCGACCTCTGTGTATCGTAATTCTGTTTTGCCATATCTTTTACGTTTGTTTGTTGATGACCAGAAAGTGTACACAGTCTTACGCAATTGCTTACTTTGTTGAAGAACCTCATGTTTGGCCTATTTTACTTTTATGCAACCTGATTATGTAAGATTCAATGATATTACTTCGACCATCCGAGTAAATGAAGCTACCACTGCATTGATCCAAGACGCGTATGATAAATCTCATTGTAAATGCTCAAAGACAATCTGACAGAATCTAACAACGAATTGCATTTGACCAACTTATTCAAAAAAGGTACTTTTAAGATTTTTGGTTCTTGCTGTTGCTGCTCCAACATCAGACAATGACATTTACCGAATTAATTTGATAGGCAGATGATCTCAATCATAGTGTGCTTTACTTCAAAGTAGGCATATTTGTTGCGAATGACATCGCACGTGATGCATTTATTGTGTCTTTCAATAAACCTTCTTGGAAAAAACATCAAACATCAAACCATACACTGTGATCACAAAAGAAAAAGAATCATTAAAAGGAAAGTTATTACCCAATCCCATGTTGTTCCAATTTAGTTTTGATATAATTGCTCAGCACAGTTGATCTACGAGAAAGCATGTACAGTTGGACGGGATAACAACTGACCATTTTGAAAAGAGAATCTAAAGAATAAATGAAACATATTTTCTGGATTTTGTTTGATGAATAACTTAATAACACAATAAAATAAAAATGTTTTATTCGGTAAAACTAGTGCACGATACAATTTCCATTGTTGTAACCTGCTCTTGTTCCCGAGGAAATGTGTAATCCTTCCATATTCGCAAACGGAAGAAACTGACAGCGCGCAATTGAATTAACTTTTTGCATTTCTTTCTATCAGTCGGCACATTTCTGTTGCCATGCCCTGATTTTGCGTGTCCTATTTTTGACCACCCTAGGGGGGGCGCTAAGACTCTCCGGCACAAACTGACAACTGTGAACCGGGTTTCTCTTCTGAATAAATAGCTAAATGATAAAGCTTTGTGACCTCTTGTCTACTCAATTCTTAACATGATCGAGCCTCCTTCGTTATCCGATGACCAGATCTGATTTTTTGACCGTTCAACATCCCGTAACAATTTTTAGAGTGGCAAGCTTAGATTAGCCCATTCGATTGTTAACAGGCACCAGTCCCGAACAGGACAAAACAGTGCTCTTTGTTGGTTATCACAAACATTTCCATCCCGTAACAATACTTGTTAAAATTCATTAGAAACCTATTTGATCTCTATCGTAACATATGGGGTAGCCTGGTCTGGACTGAGAGCACCCCTACCAGGACATGTTTCGTTTTTTTTGCGAAATCGCATATTTTTCCCCTAGTTATCCATAATGCATTGAAAAGAAATTTCGAATTAAATTTCGGGGTCAAATGCTTGCAAAATGCTTTTCAATACAGAACATGATACAAACTGAATAACTCGACAATGCACAGTTCATTCTATCAGTTCTGAGTGTGCAAGAATCATTCATTCCTAGTTGTTTCAGAACGCTCACTTTTTCATAGTAAATGCATTCAGTCACCTCCTATTCAATCACCACAGATTTGTTGACAGAGGTCATCCACACGAAATTTTGGTCGGGGCAGTCCAACACAGAGGATCAGTCAGTCCAGTGATAATCAGCTTGTTCATGGTACCCGTAATAATTGTTTGACGTATTCTGAATCCCACAAGCGATTCTCTCGCGACAGGAACCTCATCTAATACGTAGAAGGCTTTATATGCATGAGTGATAGTGACTGCAAAATCCCAGGCTTAATATTTGAAGCTGTTATATTTGTTAACGATAACATGTCCTGTAAGTCGGCAGTAATACGAATACCGTTCATAATTCCATTGCCGAGCTCCTATTTCCCGTTTCATTAAAAATGCGCAACATTCGACCTAATACAAGCAATAGCACATATTGTCGAGGTGGTTTTTGGAAGTTCCCCAGCCTTCCCATACGGTGCAACGAAATGGTTCCATTACCATAAATCTATCCACCACAGTCACACGTCCTCTGATTTCATCGTTACTTATGAGATCCTTCAACTAAACGCAGATAATACTGCGCAGGCAAAGGCTATAGAAAAAAGATAGTGTGCTTTCATTACCTGTTATGTAGCCGTGAGTAACACAGCACTAACATTATAGTTTCGTCTTTTTTCTTTGGGTCTTCTTGGACTCAAAAAGCACGCTGCTATAAAAAAGGGGTACCTTAGCTGTTTACGGTTAACCGCGGGATGATCGCTTAGCCCGGTGGTTCATCCTGTCCCGTTGTACGTGTAAACCTTTTCAGACGGTTCTCGCGTTATGGAAGTTGACCGAGCATTTTTGTCTCCTTTTTCAACCAGATTTTTACTTGCATTACTCTTCAGCGTACTGATGAGAGTTGAGGTCAATTTCGTTTGTGCTATCCAAAGAGTTATCGTTCAGCCATCCACACGCTCTCTGAATAAACGAAATTTCCAGTTTCAGAGAGGTCGCAGATTAGCAATCGTCAATCCCACTTTCATTGCGCGTTGTGAGATCTCAGAACACAGGCTTTGGATAACCGGTCGGCAACTCCCAAGGAAATAAAGTTTCGAACCAGTCTCAGGGTGTCACTACCTAAAAGGGTGCAGCCAAAGTCTTTGGTAATCACTCACTAGCGCTTTCCAAAGCATATACCATATAAAAATACTATAATTGTCCAAGGTACTTACGGTACCTTGCATCACCTGTGTTTATTTTCTGGATAAAGACGTTATCAATGGCATGCTTTAAGCTTGCATCTTTCTCCTGAAAGCAGATCAAAATCTTTTTTTCGTTCAGCAACGTGTTTTACAACATTAATTATCAATGATATCTTTGAAGAGAAATAAACAGACAGAGCATGCCCTGTTGATGGCAAATGTGTTAAAGTGCACTATTGTTATCACTATTCTTTTAGGTTTGACGGGAGATTGCTTTTTAGATCAGAAACTTAGTGCGCGCCCTTCGATTGGCTGCGTTACGTTTTGTGTGCTCTTCATCCCACTGCATTTTATGATTATCTCGATGTCAAACATGTTCCGGACCCATACCTACTGTTGTCAGGAAATGCTTAGACTGAAATCTGTTAATTCTGTGCCTTACACAAATAATGTGCTTGGAGAATATGGCAATCATGCTTGGATCAAGAAGCGTAAGCGTGCTGGATGACAGTGTGCGCTTAATAGCATCCCTCCTGCCAAGAACACCGTGCCGTCATTGGTCAGTACCAATGTTCGCTCTCTCTTCGCAACGATCTCGGATTTCACTTCCTCACTAAAAACACGCATACATTCCAAGACATGTGTCGCATGCATACAAGAAACCTGATTGAATCAAAACGTTGAGGATGCTGTCGTGCAGGTAGATCGTTTCGATCATTACCGGCAGGATAGACAACATCGTAGGAAGAAAACTGGAGGCGGTATGGCAACGTACATCAACACTTCTTGGTGTGGCAGGTCTGCAGTGATTTTCAGCTATTCTGAAAAATCCATTGACTGTTTATCCGTTCGTGGTCATCCCAGATTTTCCCGATATTAGAGTACAATTATTACTAATGTGTATATACCTCCTTCGTGCTTCCAATCAGATATGTCTTCTTTCTTTGATCATTACATCCCGTTTTGGCTCCAATATTAGATGAGAATCTTCATTTGGCTGTTGGTGACTTCAACCATGCAAGCACTTTCCCCCTGCTTTATTTTGGCTTGTCTGATTTGTCTCATTCTCCTACCGGAGGCAGCTCTATACTTGACCGGGTAATTACAAACCATCCCTCTTTGTTTTCGCTCAAACTAATGACCCTAGACGTTTCCAGTGATCATTGTGTTCTCCTCTTAAGACCAAAGATATACTCCCGCTCTGCATATCCAACATTCATACGATCAAACCAGATAAGGTTTCATCTCCGCAAATTTTCATCAACCCATATTTCTCTTCTCTGCCGTTCCATAACGGTTATCCAATCTTGGTTTTCTTCTTGTTCATTACTTCTTAACTGTGTCGGTCGTTTCACCGAAACGATGAAATTAATCACCCGTTTTTGCTGTCCCATGGAAACGCTGCTTATTTGCAACGGCAAAATTGCATCTCCTAGCTTGAACTTACCACGAAGGCAAAAGGAACGATCCTATAAATCTCGTCATTCATCTGCTGTAAAGTACCATTCTAACTTAATTAAGGCTGAGATTATACGTTTAAACAAGAGGTTCGCTTCCCAAATCCTGCGAACGAAAAGCACAATGTTTCTGTCGCAAGGAATTCGTCTTCTCTGCGGACAAAAAAGCAAAAACGTGAACAGTGATGATGTAAATAGCCTTAACGCTGCATTTCTTTATCCGTCTAACGATACCCAGATACCCTCTTTCCCATGTGAGGCT
>UZAN01041486.1:17152-54798 GCA_900618425.1 Echinostoma caproni
CGATCCGTCACTCTCCTTCCATTGTTGTCCAAAGTCATGGAATCTATGGCTGCAGATTCCGTAATGGATCATCCGGAGAAAAATGGCCTACTATCCCAGTCCAGCACGGGTTTCGAAAAAATCGTTCATGTGCAACTCACCTGATTTTGGCTCGGAACGATTGGACTCATGCTGTAGATCAAGGCAAAGGGATAGATGTTATTTACCTGGACTTCTCTAAAGCATTTGATAGGGTAAATCATCAAATACTGATAAGAAAGCTCTATAACTACGGAATCTGTGGACTCTCACTTCGCTGGATCAATAAGTTTCTTCGCCTACGCACCGTGTCAGTTCGTATTTCCGATTCACTTTCTGATCCAATAGATGTCAACCGTGGGGTTCCGCAGGGATCTGTGCTAGGCTCACGTCTTTTCCTCGCCTTTATAAATGATCTTCCAGACGTCCTCGAAACACAAACTCTGCGGTTTGCAGACGATACCAAAATATGGAGGACAATAACAAAACCCGAAGATTCATTTGATCTCCAGAACGCCCTTAACGAAGCCCACAGATTGTCTGTCTCCAATGATATTGAATTCAACGTTGCCAAATGTAAAGTCTTATCACTACTTCACTATGGTCGTTTTCCCTACTCTCGGACACGAAACTCTGCCTCATGCTCCATCCGAGAAGGATCTGGGAATAGTCATTCGCGTAGACTTGAGTTGCTCCACAAACTGTTCCAGGGCATTATCTATGGTGGTAAAATAGGTTGGACTGCTCAAACGTGTTTTTGGATTGTTTCAACCGGCTTTGTTTCCACGTCTGTTAGCCACGTATATTCGTCCATATACTGAGTATTCAATTCACACTTGGACCCCATAGCTGCAGCGAGTTTGGAGGCACTCGAACATCCGCAGAGAATGACTATCAAGATGGTCACAGATCTACATTCAATTTCAACAATTACAATTCGATTACAACTACTGGGGCTATACTCGTCTCAATATCGTCAAATCAGAGGTGATATAAACTTACTCTATGGGATTTTACAACAACCCAACTATCCGTGTAGATCTCTTTTGGTTCTATCAACCAACGCTCATCTCAGAGGACATCCACTGAAGTTGGCATTCCAAAAGAGCCGTCTCGGCTGCAGACGCCATGGGTTTTCAGTCAGAGTGCGCAGCACATGGAACCCTCTACCACCTCACGTAGTCTGTACCCCTAAATTAGTATCTTTCAAGCGTCAGCTTGATGATACTCTGGCAAACATTATGTTTCAACACCCAGCTACATAATATATTCGCCTGTGCTCGTCAAAAATATAACATTACTATTTTACTTACATGGACTAACTGTGATATTGTGAATCGTGATCCGAACCAAAGTTTAAACACCCTATGGGGTTTGATAAGCGAAGTCTTTGTAAGTTTTTCCCATAATAAATATTTGAATTTGAATTAGACTTTGTGCATTTTGCTGCCATAAAACTCGTTGTATGACTACGTCGGGGAGCTATGAAGATCGCATTCAGGCTGCTGGTCTATTCCTAGCATCAGGGATATGATATGCCTGAGGAAGATCCTGAGGGCCGATATGGACCCGGATTTGCAGCAGCATTAGCCACTAAGGGCACTGGAAGACACACGGAGACACTCTCTTATGTTCCGTTAGTCTACGGACTCCCGGGGAGGTAAACATCACTCTGGAATTTCATTAAACCGACTGTGGTGGAGGAGACGACCGAGGCTGCTTTCAACCGGCGTCTTATGAGCACCTCAAGGTGCTATGGAGGGATGACCACGTTTGATCGGGCCTTCAACCCAATGGTGACGGGGCTTACACGGGTATCCTGCCCCTCTGCCTTCAAAAATGAAGACTAAGACTAAGACTCATCTGTACGAGAATTAGCCACTTTTGATTACACCTTACCGTGGCGGAACAAATGGACTAAGTGTACATGCAAATTACAGACACTAGTAAAGTTCCTGCATCACCAATTTCGGTTATGTAACAAACATACTGACAATTGATTGTTATATCATATCACCTAGTCAGCTTTCTGAGCAATATCATTTGTCTACAATATTTTTTCACCACTGAGGTTTCCAAGAAATCGGAAATATCAACTTAATCCGCTCAAAGTGTACGATGTGATTTGTATTGGAAATATTTGATTCGNTAGGTAGTCCTTTTCATGCTAACCCGTTTGCCTAGCGAATGAGTAGACGAAACCCATTCTCGTCTGCTATCGGATTCAGTCTTCTTCCATCCAATCTGCTATTCTTTCCCATATGCTTCAAAATTAACACCTGTGCCAACACCTGCACCAGCATCTGCACCAGCAAGTTTAATAACTCCTCGAATATTGAGAGAGAAAAACCCCTGTTCTCAATGCCGTTTCCATTTCTTTCTGATTATCCCGCAACTGTGGTTTCTTTTACCCGTGTTTCGTCAGTAATTCGATGAGAAAATTCCATTCAGCACTATTTGTCTTTGTTGTTATGGTAATGTGGTCACTAGGGGGACAACGAGACAATGTGCAAATAGGTGATAAACCGGACACTATTGCTTTTACCGATGCGATGCAATCGGATTCCATCAGAGCTTCAATCTGTTTCAGCGGGACGGTAAACATGTGCACAAACACCCATGGAATTGATTGTATTGATCCATGGGTACTTGTCAGTTTTGCATACATCCGTGCCAAAATGGTACGGTTCATCTCACATAGGGTCAGGGTCAATTGAACTGTACCAAGTCAGTCACAAAACACGGCGATAGTCGAATCGAGTGCTCTAATTTCCAGGTTTTGTTTGATTCCGTAGTTAATTGTCGGTAAACAAGACGAAAAAACCAGAATCAAACCACACTTCGGAACTTCAGTCCTGGCTTAGATCATCACAAACTGGATGTTCTATCGTAGTTATCACAATGTGTCTGGTCCTACAGTTAGTAATACCAAAGCGTCTTCCATCGTATAGCATGCTAAATTTAAACGAATCCTGCCCCCATCAGGTGCAGGCAAATTTATGAAGAAACAACTAGCGAGAAGCGTGGCATTATTCAATTATTCGCCTACAAGCCTCACTCACTTACAGCTTGCTTCCCTCTTCCCGAAGGTTACCCGGGTCTATTGGAAACAAATTAACATTACTACCCAGTACTCTGCGGTTTGCTCTCGAAATACGTTTTTGAGGGTGGAAGGCAGATATCAATGAACCGCTATTTCATCATATATATATATTTGGTTCTAATGTGTCATGAGATGAGCAGAAATCTCGAAGGTTCGAATCATTTCCCGCAGGTATTATGATCGCACTCAATGAGTCTTTGAAAAGGAGGTTTTTTCGAAAATAAAATCCTACACGGTGACTTTTGAATAAATGAATGTGTACCCTCGTTTAATACATCATTTCTTTATATGATCTGCACAGGCTTAAAGATAGATCAATGAAAGCATTTGTTCGCATCTGAACATGTGCTTTCATATTTTCTTCCATTTTCTCTGATTTTTGTTCTGCCTTCTTCGTTATCGGCAGTTTTTAGGAAGGTGGATTAAAGATTTGTCAAAAGGCCACTCACGCGATGAATGTTAGACCGAGGCAGTGTGATGATTTTGCGTAGAGTATGAACTCCTTTATTTTATTGAACACAATATGCTTGTACATTCTGGTTCTCAGAACATTACAATATAACTTCATTTTTGAGTGCTAAGTTCTGATTTCATTCCGAGTTCTAGTGCTGGGCTGGACTATTACTTCACGTAATTCGATAGGCATACAAGTCTCTATTTCTAGTACAAACCACAGCAGCTGGTGTCGCGGTCGTTTCGAATAAAATGGATTCCTGTAGTTTGGAGAACCTTTCAACTTTCATGCCAGTGCTCGAGAGGTGAGAAATTACCTTGAATGGGGTTGGAGACTTCATATGTTATGCGAAAAGGTCTCTATGGAGAACATAAAGCTGTTAATTTCTGAACGATTATCGGAAAGGATGTACATTTCCTGTTGAAGAATTTGCCTTTTATATCATTGTCTGACGAATCCTCCAGAAGCCCCATTGTTTTGAAACATTTACAACAAGCCAATTTCTAGGTCGCTGAACGAGACAAATTTGATTCACGCGCGGTGCAAATCAATACACACAAGTTTATTCTTCGCCTACAACCTCAAGCATCACAGTGTGATCGCACTGGAGATCAACTGCAAATCCAGTCACGTGATCGAATAATTACCGGTGATAGTTGCTCTGAACTTCAGCAAGAGCTCTTACTCATGCACAGTTGCACATTTCAGTCGGCGAAGACAGTTTGGAAACAATTCTAAGACGTTTGTGCCATTTTTGGTGAAGAACGCAATGTGTTTTTTTTTGGTACCAGTAATTCCAAGCTGTTCCCATCTCGACAGAAGCTAAGTTTCAAAACCGATTCGAAAACACCAAACAGCACCAGTTCCTCAGTTCGGGGTGACCGACGGATTCAACGTTAGAATAAGTGCAAGTCTTGAGATGAAAGACATTCGGGGTTGACTCGTAGATTTCGTAATGTTGAATAGTACAAGTACGGTAAGCTGACTATATTCATTCTTCAAATAGTTGTTTCGCAGATTTAAAGTTTGTATGTCGATTGTGAAAAGTTCAGCAGCCTCGGTGGGATTCGAACCCAAGATCAGTGCTATCGGTGTGGCCTCGTAGCTCAGCTGGTAGAGCATGCGCGTATATTCATTCTGTTTGCAAAAGTGCAAAAGCATGTTTTCCAAAGTCCAGTGGACGTGGATGCCAATAAAATTTGTTTTCAATGCATTACGTGTGTCTGGTAGCAACATCCGATGAGCAATAATGAGATGCATTGTCGTGTGTTGGGTGATGACAGTTGTTTTCTTAAGGAAGAAAGCGATCCACACACCTCCGGTAGGTTTGGTGATGTTTTGTGTTTATCTGACCATTGCTTACCTCTTCATGCTCACTTTGCATATGCTGAGCAAGGCTGGAAGAGGCTTGACGGCAGTGAACACAATTAATTTCCTCTGTTGTACGAATAAGTTATGTACATCGTTGATTTCGGTTAGTAAATCCCAGGCTGGGGTCCCAGGAAGCAAGAGTGTCACTAGTTAGGACAACTATCTTCATACACAATCCTTAGTTTATCCAGTCAACCTTACACTCGGGCTCTGCAGTTGTGAATTTCCATCGTCCTGCTTGAGCTTCAAACTGGGCGCCAATCGTGCGGAAGGCCTATGTGTCATCCTTGTGTTAACCAGCTCACACCAGGGCTGAACCGCTCGGCCAATGTATGTTTGTTTAGGTGCTGTTCGCAGTGATATTCAGCCCGTCCTTCTTTGATCTGAGAGTAACGAAAACCGGTGAATATGCGTTGCTGCGGAGATCCAACTATGGCGAAACTCGCATCCAATGCTTTGCGAATGTATAGTTGACTGACTGAGTTGAGCATTGTGTTTAAAGATGGAGTGGGAAAGATGTAGTCTAGTCCAAATCAAAATCACGAATGTGCCGTGAAACACACGTGAAATCATTGATGTTTTTCTTTCCGTATTATTCTTTATAAATAGTTTTCTCTCATTGTGCTCAGTTAGACCGAACTCTGTGCTTTAATTTTCATTTTTGTTGCATTACAAAGTCCCCATAGTGTTCACCTACAAACTTATTTCACTTCCGTAAAGGTGATCACTTACATTGTTCAACTTTTAATTACCCAGTGACGTAACACAGTGAGTGAACCAATTGATGTTGTGGGAACAAGTATCTCTTTCTCCAGTTTTCTCAAAACACTGATGACTCATATGACAGTGGTTACAGATTTTCATGTCTGTGTGTACCTGGAACTGTGCGCATAATAAGCCACACGGGGGGAGCGCGGGAGTGTAATCAGAATGATTTGTTATCAACATAAATCGGAATCACTTGAATGTGTCGAGTTTGCAAGCAAAGCTAGTCGCAAACGACCACAGAATTTTGCATCACGTTTATCTGTCTGGGTCGCCCGCAAACTGTCATGTTTGTGAAGTCCCAAGACTAGACTCCCATACCCACGCACGCACACACACACACACACACACACACACACACATATATATATATATATATATATATATATGCACACATATGCACACATACAAACCAGCAAACAAACAACGGATACAATGATAATAGGAACGGATGAACAGTTATACACATGCGTGGGCCCATCCTAAAACCTGTAAACTTAGCAACCATTCAAGGTCATACATTGCGGACCAATCCCCAGTTGGTCTACTCATCTTCAGCAATTTGATTAAAATTTCCCTGTTAAATATTGTCGATATAAACTCACACATATCGTGCCTTGTCTCATAGGTGATCGGTAGATAGAAGTGGGTGAAAACGGTGAATTCACCTTCATTTTTTGCATTTGACACCCTCGGAAAAGTTTTTACTCGCCTATGGTTACCACATTTTGCAGTTACCCGCAAAGATGAGTGAAAGAATTTTAACAAAAATAAGTGTTTTAGGTCCGCTATTCGGTTTTCTTAATCGGGCCGTAATTGTCAAATGTGAAAATAACGGAACCACTGGTCTCAGCCCGGTGGCCCAGGGTGCATTGATGGGAGTTGGATTGTTTATTGGACTATTGGCATTGATTCTCTTCCTTGTGTGTTGCTGTTGCAAGCCGGAAAGTGCATCCCGTGCATCGCCTTCATTGGGCAAAGACAAAACAACCCGGGCCGGTGGGCCGGAATGTTCCAATGAAACAATCATTGAGTGTGTCATCCCAGTCGGTCCACCACCGCCACCGCCACCACCACCGCCACCAGTAGCCGGCGAGTCCGAGGTGTCGAACAAACGAGATCTAGGCTGGTATTCCAATTCTGGACAACCTTTACCAGCCTATGCCAAGCCAGCTACAAGTGGGCTTGGTTGAAGAACAGTTGAGGCAACAAGTGACATCCTGCATCAGTCATAATAGCCCTATTGATGCACTGGATACATCAGTAATTTCAAGAATTCTCTGTTCAGTACAACATTGTTAATCCTAGACATTCGGAATCAAACCGTTCCATTCATCCTCCTCATTAAACTTGGATGAGCATAATTTAGTTCTGTGCGTGAAATCTGAAGAATGAAAAGAAATGTTCACATTTGTGTTCATCCGGTTTTGCTCATCATTCTCGTGGAGTTGACACAGTGAGCTGTCGGGTGAATCGATACATGTTTGTTGTTCATCTTTGTGATTTCGCAATACCATCGCCCAGTCGTTGTTGATTCCTGTCCACTGTATTCATATTTTCCCGTCATCCTTCGCGCACGAACATCACATTTGGTGAGTGTCACATGGATACCGAAATGATCTTGTTGTTCCATCCTCATCAAGATTTGCCAATAAAAAGTACCACTCAAAAAAATATCTATGTAGATTTCTTCTGTGATCCATTCAGCAGTCAGCGTTTGTTTGATTTACCGATATGTAGTAATTTAATTTGGTTTATGAATAAATTCAGAAAATCGTAAACAAAGGATTTCCTCTGTGTCGATTGTGAAAAGTTCAGTAGCCTCGATGGGATTCGAACCCACGAAATGTTCACGAAGATTTTGGATGAGTTGTTTAATGTTATGTTACAAGTTTATCGTCAAGTCTAAACTATATAGATAAATTGGTTTTGAATACCTTAAGTATTCGAATGAACTCGCAGGACTGTGTTCCGCTCAAAGAAGTGAAAGTCTTCATTGAAACTTTTGGGAGCCATAGCTCCCAAAATCCTTTAAGCTTTTGTATTGAACATTTAACTGATATGAAGTCATTGAGCTATCTCACCGGTCAAACCTGTTTCGTTTTGTTTTTGTATAACCCTGAATCTGAGGGGACCCATTCGTGTCAGAAGTTGAGCAGTTGAGAAAACCTGCCAACAACGCTAGTGTTGATTGTCTGCGTATCACTTGGGATCACATGAGACGAGCTTCGAACCTCTTTAAAGGTTCATAATTTTTGGTACAAAACAGGAATTAAAACTATTGGCGCAAATAATAGCAATATACTTGAATTTCATTCAGTACGCATAACCAAAACAGGGCCCCCACACTGATCCGGAAAGAGGCCACGTTCAGTAACCGATTGACAGTCAGGTAGTGCAGAATCAGGTGACAGTAAGAGAGGGAACAGGTTCAGGGGTTCCAGCATTACCTAATGAAAAATGCTTGGGTGATCAATACCTATCATTCACGTCTGAAAAAAATACATACGGATTTTCAATAATCTTTCGTCTAGTTTACAGGAGACTGTTTCATCAACAAGGGAGCATTTTTGTCACTCAAGTGGGTTACCAATAAATCTCATTTTTCAGATGATGCTGTTGGTTGCGCATAATTTCATTTGTTTCACATCGTACAACTTATCCCGGATTCTCTTACAGTTAATTACATTTGTGTGTTGGAAAACAAAATCATATGGATTTCTTCCAGTAGTAATGTGAGTAGTAATGTAGGATATTTGGTGCGAAATTTGTACCGACCTAGATTCAAACTTCAAGTGCAAGCACAATACTCAATTAATCCAATCAATCATGCATTCAACAATCACTGAGTGCGATTTTCACTGTTGTCCGAATTCATCTGTGATGCAGATCAACCCTCCATCCGGGCTTTGAACATCTGAGCCCAATTCCACGAAAGGCATGAGTTTGTCCACCGTGTCAACTAGCTCACATCACGGGACGGACCCGAATTTCCTATTCCAGTTTGTTCACATGTCAACAGGCCGACTGTAGTCAATCAGTTTATTAAGCCTACCCGAAACAAAGGGGGAAACAGTTGACTATCTCAAATGAGCAATGGAGGATTTGATTCAATTTCAAAGGCGAATTTTTCGTGGATATGGCAAATGAAGCATAAACTGAAAAGCGAGGAAGCACTGGACCGCTGTTTCGACCTGGTTGGGTCTTATCAGCAGTGCGAATCCATCGACCCAATTGGGGATCAAACCTTTGAAGTTTACCATCTATCAACTTCATTTGTGAGAAATTTGCCCTCACAACGTTTGAAATTGTTCAGGACAACTGGGACGATATTCAGTACAGTACAATGTGCAACTGAAACTAGGAGGTAGATCAGAAGCCCGTACAGAACTGAGTGAGTGAGTTGTAATAGTGGATAAATGTAACCAAGTCAGGGAACTGACTAACTGCGGAGATATTCGAAAATAGTTGTGCTCGATATCACATTGGCTAATTTTGTTTCGAACAATCAAGAGGATGATCATCCGCAAGTTAAACGCCATTTACTGTTTCACTGTTCCACACTTGTGGTTGTCTTTCTTAATAAAAATATGACATTTTGCTTTTCACTAGTAAAATTATCAAACATATCTGGTATAAAACACACTGCGGAAAACAGTGTTTCAATGCTTAACTCTGATCTGAGCTCGTTTCGGAACCGCTATCATAATAAACAGCCGTCCATGTTCGGCGAAACACTAATTCCACTCCTAAAGTTGACAGCTCGTAGTACCCCGTACAGCTAATAATCAACCAATATTTTTTCCTGAAAATAAGAGAAAAAAATTAAAATTAATGCTCACGCTTTATGCAACAAGGAAACAGGATAACGGGGCTCATCTACTCAACCAGATGCTCTCACAAACCACTCGTAGGAATTATCTGCTCCCAGAACAAAGAATTCTTTGATAATAATAACGATAAACCCCGTAATTAAATTCGTATTCGTAATAGTACTGATACTAATGTATTGCATATTCCAGTTTATCATGCAATGGCTTAGCAGTGAAACTGTAATGCAAACGTATTTCGGGCTCTCACAGTGCAGCAGAGTGAACAGAGATGCACGACAGGATGTCCCGCGGTTCATTTTCTCGCAGCGAGAGACGAACGGCGCTAGAGAGATGGGATACGGGGTGCGAGAAAACACTGGCAGGCAGGCAGGTGCTCCGTGGATCGGGGTTAAAGTTAGACCTGTAAGGCAAAGCATTTCACGCAAAGAACATGGCTTCCTCTTACGCGCCACGTTCGAACGTTTTAAATACAATAATCTAACTCACTCAATCTATCCTAGTGTATTTTAGGTAGCTGCTCACTGGAAGTTCATTTCCGAGGTTTTCGTCTACTGTCTTAAAAGTGTCCGTCTATCCCAGACTTTCCACTCCCTGTTTCAGTTAAAACAATGAAATCTTTTCTCTTTTTTTAAGGGGGGGGGGGTACCAGCTTTATCTGCATTTTGCCCCCAATTGTTTAGCTTATTACGTCCATTAACTGATTGGCTTCGCGGCCAAAAAAGATTCCGCCTTCACTTCTGGGACATTTTCAGCGGTTAACACCGCAAATTAGCCTTTCAGGGAGCTATTATGTTGTTTCATCCCATAAACATCACATCTATATATAATTAAAACGAAACCTTACTGATCTATTAGAGGAGATAAAGGTTTAATAATTGGAAATCTTTTGAGGATTATATATCCGCAGGCTGCAACTCTCTTATTGGTGAACTAGGACCAACTGCCGGAACCGGTCCGGGTAACCTGGTGGTGATACGCGAAGGTTGTAACACTGCATGTCTGGGTTTGAACGATTACCACCAGCTCGTTTGATGTGTACCGCTGACCGAAGGTGTACCGTCCATTCAAAACTACTCCGTTGTGTGTTCATGTGATGCTTAAGCACTGTATGGTGATTTCATTTTTGCTGCATTGAAATATTATATTTTAATATTAGCAAACCTATTGCACTGCACTACAAATATTATTCATGGCCGTATTACTATTAATGTAACAATACTTCACAGAAGCGAAAAACCCATTAGGGAGAGAAACTATGAAATCATATTATATAATTTATTCACTCAAGAGAATAATGATAGGTAACTACCTACAACGATTTTTGTACGCATGCCTACTGAGGGCACTTTCGGTCTCGTTTTGACTCATCGAATACAACAACATCACAGTCTTCTCTGTGCAAATTTGCATTGAGTCTAGATGAGATCTTCTTCAGTAAAAAATAGCACTTCTTTAGATGCATTTTGGACTTTATCCTGAACAGCAGTTTTTCTGTGAGTGAAAGTGTCAATATTTTTTCAGTGTTTTCGAGAACATTTTCCAAATAAAACTGTTCTGTCCGCGGTCGAAGTGATTGCTTTCAGACTGTGTTCGGATCGTGGAAACAGTTTGGCCTGTTAGCCTTGACTCGTGTGTAACCGGTCCATTCGAACACAGAGTTTCACACCAATAGACTCTATACTTGTACAAACATTCGCAGTACAGATTAAAACGCCACTTTGTGCTTACACGTTTGTTTGTGTACTGACTTCAACTGCCTGGTGAGAAATACCAAATAAAACAGATGTACATTTTAAATTGAAACTGGAGCAACGGGTCCCGGTAAAACATTTGTGGGTTCGTATGGGGACCAGCATTTATATTGAAATAAGCTTTTTTCCAAATAATGATAAACAAGCCTTGGTGAGTCTTTATATCAATGACTTTTGTGATTCGTTTATACTCAGCTGATAGAATGGTTCAGAATGTTGCAGATACTCCCGTTTCGTCAATAGTGGTTGACCTAGACCATGATGAATTAGGAGCTAATTAAAGAGAATAAAGCAATTTTTATTTACAAAAAATTAACACTAATAATAAATAAGATATAAATTCTATCTGCACTAACAGTCAACTGGTCTGCCTTTGTTCATTGGGCCTTTTTCGAGTCTCTTCGGTATTAAATTCACCAACTTTGTTATAAAGTCGTTTTTTATTTTGTTCTTCATTACGTATCGCACTTGTGCCTCCAATGTCCAATGTACAGGTAGCACATTGATCTCTCTCTTCAAAACAGAAAGCAGATTTTTAATCACATTGAGATCCGGGTTATTATGGAGAACTAGCATGAACTAGAGCTTAGAGTCACGCAAGGGTTTATGGTAATAATTCGGGATAATTCTTGATTAACTCCTATTAGAATACAATCCGTTGTCATACTTGATAAAGTTTACGATTTTCATGTTGAGATTATTTACTCTTGGAAACCAAGATCAGGCATGTTTAATTGACATTCACGCAGTCTAGAAACTACGTATATCAAAATAGACAAGAAATAAATTATGTTCATACCTAAAGCATCAATACAGGTGATAAATATAATGATTTGATTAGGAAGAAAATATTTTAGTGCATCACACTCGGTCAGTTCTGTGTGTTAGCTACTTTCACCCTCCTGTATTCCATGTTTTCATTGAATTTCCGTGGACCAAGCTAAATCCGAGTGACCAAAATTGATGAAACATTAAGTAAGGTGTAATTAAAAAAAGTATTAATTTATTACTTCTTTATGTATTTTCCCAGGTGGAAAGGTGTAAAACGAGGGTAACAAATATGTGGTAATGATCAATCGAACATTACAAAAATGTATAACGGATTGACCGATTTGAATGTAGAAGCTAACCAGAGATTTTAGAACATTCATAAACAGATGCATGAAACTTTTGCCATGAGCATATGTGTAGCTTCGTCTATTTGCTTTTGAGACAGGGCGGGCTTTTGAGCAATTTAAGTTGAAAGGAGTTGAATTCCTAACGGAAGTAACTCGAGAGATGCGAGTGCATTAATTGCAAAACAGAATCACAGCCATGCCTAATCCCGGTTTAACATTTCAAACAAGCTCTAGGTGTATGCTATCCGCATTACCAGGAGAAAGCCAGGACGAAGTAACTGAATGCTTCTTCCGGACGGTTACGTTCTCGTTGAGATGGCGCAACGCTATTTTGAGTAATTCACGATCTAAGTTGTCCAATCAAAATCAAAAAGTACATTTGTAACTGTTAATTGGTTATCTTAATGAATATTTCTGATTCAGTTTTTGTTTATTGAGTGTACTAATCTGCAATCAACTTTCAGGATACCTTGTTGTGTCCATACAAAGGCTGCCTGAAGGACTCGATAAAATCAGTTCTGGAATTATTTTTTTATTTGTAACTGGATCTCAATCAAATTAATTTGTACAAATAAGTAGATGAGTCAGGGTTTGAAACTACTATGGGCCCAAGTTTTTCTGGTATTCGTCATACATTTTCCCATGATCTCAGCTTCAGGTTCCAATCACAGACTTTACCGAAAATTCATCGTAGGTTCTTGGAATATTTTGGACTCCCCCTTCATGACGCGTAAACTCGAAATCCGCTGTAGCGTGAGGTGTTTAGTTTGCTGTTGATAGTGGCAGTGGATTTGGGTTTGTTCTACAAATAACTGCCAGTGAAAGCGGTTGCCGAAACTTCGCCAAGGCCACAGAATTTGTGATAAAGCATTCACGGTGCTAAACGAAATGCAAAACTGAACCACTCACATGTTATATGACGTTCACTTGCTTGACATATGTCGGCTCCCGTTTTGTCCGCACAAATGAAGAACGGTTCCCTGATTTTACCATCACGTCAAACTACTAGCTTTGCATCTCGAGTGTTGTGTATATTGTGTTTCTTGTCCATAACAAACGAGGTCAAAATGCTGACAATCCTGTTTCATATCTGACTTTATGGCTTCAGTTTGATGAATATAATCAATCAAGATCCCGTAAATGCTCTTCAGTTGGTGTTTATTCTTATTTTCGAGAAACGTTGTCTGAGGTTTTCGGAATACGCTCTTATTATTAGGGATAGCTTCAAAAACAGAGCAGAACAACAAATACCCTGCCAAATTTGATATGGCCTGGCAATAATCCAGGTACATCAGTGCAATGGAGTCAAAATTTCCGTAAAAACGGTGATGTTCGGCTGTCCAGTAGGAAACCAACCAATGTGTCATGACTGAATTGCTTCACACCTGCGAATAAGTTTAACTATTTGGAAAAAATGATGGATGAAGTCAGGTTGGCATCCAGATGAGACATGGTAGTGGGCAGTACAGTAGCTAAATCCATTAATATCCTCTTAGACTTGGAGGAAGATGAGCACACTTAAAGACTGCGCGAGTTTTCTGTTTAAATGGGAAAAGCGTCTGTGTGACAGCGTCCAAAGTAACTCAGGGCTAATTGTCCAAGGTCAATATTGTCATACAATCAATAGATAAAAGCGTATTCGTATACAAAACTAAATCATCTTCACAGAATAAGTTAAATTCTGGCTCTGAGGATACACATCCTTCAATTCGTTTTTTTTTGGAATACGAAATATCAAACGTATTGTAGTATTTTTATGTAAACAACCGCTGGGAGTGACCCTACACATTTCCCAAATGAGCAATGCGTCAAATATCAATATATTTAACGAAGTTGCTCTGTTAAGCGTTTCTAGAAAGTTATCACAGATACCGCATATCAGAACCCTCATTCATCTTTTCTGCGTCCCGTTTAAATAGAATACACATCATTGAGTACAATAGGAACAGCATTAACAACAACTACTGTTAATATTTTCCAGTAAATGGTTTTAATGAAAACGCTGTCTAGTTTTTTATATTTTCCACTGTGAGAATTACAATGTAAAATTTAACATTTGGTGCTTATGCCGTTTGCACCTTTCTATCAACTCTTCGCCGGCCAACAATCGCGGTGTTCCTTGACATAAAAGGAACCTTCGATTCGGTTGACCAAGAAGCTCTTATGGGGTCGCTGCTTCGCAAAGAAATACCGCGGAAGTATGTAAACCAATTGCGGTCGCTGTACGTGCATACTTCTGGTGGCGTAAACGTCTACAGCGGACTGAGTAAATCGTTCGAAACCAGGAGCGGTCTTCATTAAGGGTGCCTTATTTCACCATTCCTGTTCAATTTTGTCGTAGACAAACTACTGGAAAACGCACTTAGTGGCCTCCAAAACGTAGGTATTGAATGGGCAGCTGGTAAAAATCTGTGCGATTTAGAGTAGGCTGTCGACCTCGTTTGTCTGTTCGAATGTATTGAAGATGCGCAAAGCGCTCTTGACAGGCTTTCAAGCTTTGTTACTCCTTTCGGCAAGCGCTTTTCACCTTCAAAGTGCAAAGTGATGCTACAAGACTGGGTGTCGTCTGCCCCAGCGCTGATGCTTGATGGTCAATAATTAGCTGTAGTGGAATGTTTCACCTATTTAGGTAGCTGCGTTTCAAATGACGGCAGCATAGTCAATGAAGTAACCACTCGCATTTTGAAGGCTCGGGCAGCTTACGCAGGACCGAAACAGCTTTGGTGCAGACGCGATGTTTCGTTGAAACTGAAAGGTTGCGTATACTGCGCCAGTGTGCGGTCAGTTCTGCTCTAAGGTTGCAAGACCCTAAATTTACGCGTGAAAGACATTCATCATCTAGCAGTCTTCGATTGCTGATGTGTACGTAGTTTGGCGTGGGTTGGATGGAGCGAGAGTGTAAGGAACTCTGAGGTAAGTCGTCTCGTATTAGGTAATGATTCGATGGAGAATTCGTTGTCTCATCGAATTCAGATCAGGAGGCTTCGCTGATTAGGACACGTCGAGCATATCCGGCCATCGTCCACCGCACCGCACCTTCTTGAAGAGATTGATAATCGATAACGATATTGGCTAACCTGTTGATGTGTATGCAAGTTACTATAGTAGGGGTAGCTAAACGGAATCCATAAACTTCTCAGTCTGGGAGTACAAAAAGATCGTTTGCGAATTTCACCATGGACATCGTTATGTGATGGGACTATAAAAAGACTGTGTGGAACAGTGAAGACGGTTTCCATCGTAACGTATCAGTTCCGATATTCCCAAACAACTTCCTTTCTGTTCACCCCACTATACCAGTAGGAAAATTTCCTTTCAGCCTATCCAGTTAGAATGAGATCCCCGCCGGCCAATTTGTTCGCAGTTGAAACTGCCGGTTTTCGCCTTGGAGGACTGACATGCTTGAATTCTCCACATGTTTCTCGAAAACTCAAACCTCACCAGCTCAGCCAGACAAAAGGGGGATTGGAATGATTGGATTTATTACTTGTGATGACGCTTTGCGATTTGACCTGGTTTTGCTGATTTTTTTTTTGCTGACCCTTGGACGTGTTTCCGTTCCGATGAATCGCCTGGTAGAAAGTTTGTTCCACGGGAGTAGGTGAATTGTTGTATTCAGTTGATAGACAAAACAGTGAAAACAAACTTACATGAGGAAATGGAGGATTTGATTCAATTTCAAAGGGGAAATTCCTTCTGTATAGAGCAATTAGTGCGTGAAGTGAAAAGCTAGGAAGCATTGCACAGCTGTTTCGACCTAGTTAGATCCCATCAGCAGTGCGAATCCATCGACCCGACTGGGGATCGAGCGAGGTGCGATGCTCGCAATAAGCTCGCAAAGATGGGTTGTGCTATATCGTGTAAATAGAACGCGAAAAGCAGTCTGATGATCTGCTCGGTGGCCGAGTGGATAGCATGCTTGCGTTCTGCCTGTGAGGTCCCAAGTTCGATCCCGAGTTCGATCGATTGATTCGCTCTGCGGATGAGACCCAACTAGATTGTACAGTGCTTCCAAGCGTTTCAGTTCACGCTTCCTTTGCCCTATACACGATGAATTCCCTCTTTGAATACAAACTTATTCGTTGACTGGTGTTCTCATGGTGAATTAATCGAGAATATTCACACATTTTTCAATCAGCACTTGTTAAATACAATCTTTTACCACTGTTTGTAACCTAAATATTGTTTTGTTGATAAGGTTAGCCAGCGTGGATTACGGGAGTTGTCATCTGTGGGGGGACACAACGATTTTTTTTCATTTTCGTGTAAATGTAAAATGAAAAAACGTCTGATCAACTGCCCGGTGGCGTAGTGGGTAGCACGCTTCCGTTCTGCCCATGAAGTCCCGGGTTTGCTCCCCAGTCGGGTCAATGGATTCGCACTGCTGATGAGACCCAACCAGGTCGAAATAGCTGTCCAGTGCTTCCGAGCTTTTCAGTTAACGCTTCCGTTGCTATATACACGACGAATTCCCATTTGAAATTCTCGTACTTCCTCGGAAATCAGCAGCTGCCACATACCTCAAGTGAAAAGGACTTAGGTATTGTTGTTCACGAGGATTTAAGCTGTTCCATCAATTACGCTAAGGCTTCGTCCGCTACTGTGAAGAAAGTCGGCTTGCTTAGGCGAGTCTTTGGCCGGTTTGAATCAGCACCATTCCAACATTTACTATCAGTATACATTCCACCGTACACAGAATACGCCACCCAAGCTTGGAGACCATGGTTACAACGTAAACGCGATATGCTTGAGCGTGCATAAAGGATGGTCAAGGGGTTGCGTTACCTCACCTATGAGGAGAGATTGCAATCACTGGGACTACATGCTGCTCAGTACCGCCGGATTCGGGTGGACTTGATTTTGACGTATCAAATACTGCAGAACCCAAACCATTCATGTCGGCTGCTGTTTATGTTATCCAACAATGTACACCTTAGGGGACAAAGTTTCAAGTGTCGAATGGAATGCCGGCACTAATCTTTTGCAGCCAGAGCATGGAGTACTTGAAACACCCTTCCATCTCACGTTTTTTGTGCACCAACTATTGAATCTTTCAAGCGGAGACTCAATGAAACCTTGGCACACCTCACATTCCTACGCCACTAAAAGAAAATGTAAATTCACTGAAGCTTACATTCTTTATTATCTCCTCTCTGGAACTGTATGTGACATTTTCGCCTTGAAACCATTCAATTGTGTAATTATTCTATGTGGAAATAGAAGCATGACCTTGCAAGTCATTCCCATAATAAAACTTTGACTTTGTCGAATGCGAAAACTTTTGTTTTACTATCAGAACATGAAAAGAAGTTTTGTCTGCTGTGATTTGATATCATTTGTTCTCAAACACCTACAACTGTTGGATTCGGCATCAGTTCAGTAAGCCGTTTAGAGGTAAAGTACCTAGGGCAGAACTGGCGATAGAGGTTATCTGTATAGACAAATATAAAGTAAATTAGAAGCCAGCTATGCTCAGTCCAATGGGAATGCCTGGCTTACCTCCATATCCTTTTGCTCAAATTATATCCACTCCATTAATTCACATACCGTAATTGCGTAAAGGAAAAATTAGGTCAGTTAAATGAGACGAACTATGCACAGCTTGTTTCGTGTCCTCTGCCAGGTCACCTTGTCTGTCGGAAAGAACCACACACAGATTCAATAAATTAAGTGTGCCCCTTTGCCACATCGAAAACAAATTCGGTTGGCGAATCGGGCTGTTTTGCGGTAATCCATCCCTCAATTGACAAGGTCAGTTATATTGGGAAGTATTGGTAATATTCCATCTGGTTTTGGTCGCATCAAGTTATGCACAAAGAGTAGGTTTTATGTGTTCACACGATCTTCCACTCAATCAGGTCGTGGATACATTCCACGGGGATTCATTATAGGGTTTCGTCATTTGAGGCCTTGATACGAGGGGATGCAGTGTTTGGATAGCAATCGTTTCAGCTAAACGTAAGATGACAGACTGAAGTGACAGTGATTGGAGTAGCTTTACTTTACTGCGGCTGGCTCCTTGGAAAGGATAAGCCGGCTCCAAACATGATCATGCTCATGATTACGAAGTTCCTTAGGAGTTTGGTACGAGAGAAGTCCCTGGCGTCACTCGGCGTTTTTTATTTTGAGGGCCCACCTCTAGCCTTTGTACAACCAAGTGCGAACTGTAAGGCTGCAGGAAGTAATCCCTCGCCTCGAAAGTGAGGGGCTCAATGACTTTAGTTTTAAAAGGCCAGTCACATCGACCTCTGTCACGACACCGTCATTGAGCTNATCGACCTTTGTCACGATACCGTCATCGAGCTTATGCCGCTTTTAAACAGGAGCCATGTGACTAGCCTGAAACCCACCACACCCTGGTAGTGCCGCCGCTGTTTGTTCGCGACTGCTTACTTGTTGCGGTATGCCACAACGTATTCACAACTAACCTTCTGTGAAGGTATCCCCTATCCACAACCCGGGGAAGCACCTGGTAGCATCCAGCTCTGCTTAAACCGAGGGCATCCAGTGAGGGGTAACGATGTGGGATAAATGATAAGCAACACTTGATCGACACTAACGTGTTTACCGTATGTGTTGGTTGATGGCACTTTTCATTGTCCTAGTGTAATTGTCTCAACCACTGGGTATGGTGTTTTGACAACTGCCTCATAATTTGATCAATGTAACTCGTTTCACAAGAGCCAGTGAACGCGTAAAAGCATATGGATGCTGCCTGCGGGACAATTTACCTTTGAACTGGGATCGTATTACTAGAGATGTGGTGGCGCGTTTCAGCCGTTGGCAAATTTTTTAATTGGTTCGTTCAGTGAGCCACTCGGCTTTACTACCATCATAGAATGAATTTTTCATATGGACTGGTTTTCTATTAACCGTGCGCAATATCGGTCCCTTATGTCTATATACAGAAATGTTCATCAAAGATGCTATTCGCGTAGCTGTTCTCGCGAAGAAATTCCTTGATCCGTCCAACCTCTTATCGTACGGCGCAATAAGAAGAAAATGCCCATATCTATATAGCTATACATAGCTAGACAGTTATTGTAGCTCACATGTGGTCTCATCCGTGCAGGTTTTCCGTACACCATTCTCTTGACGGTTCCAATTGAGTTGCAGTGTAGTGTGACATAGAGGAATGAAATTCGATTGGTATTCTCCCGTTCACTGGGAAATTTGAGTGAATTTCGGTTTGCGTTACACGTCTACAGTAGAATCTCCACCGCAATACATGCTGAACTTCTGGATGGGACCTTGTGAGGTTGTGCCCTCAGTTTTCCTCATAAATATGTTCACCAATAGTGATCTCAAAGAATATCCCATTGAAATTCTGTCCGTCTGCAGGTAGAAACGGACAAGAAACAGGAACTGAACATCGAATTTGCACTAAAGCAATAGCATTTTGAGACAAGGAAGCGGTATTCCGATTTCCATCTGGTTGTCTACCATGAATTTTTCAGAATAATTCCATTGTCTCCAGAAGTGGAATGTTCGAGGAAAAAGAAAGTCACGTTCAGGGTGTTTGTCGCTTTGATGATACATGTTCTTGATCTGTTCGATGAAATTTAATGCAGCATTCAGATTGTAGGCGGCGATTGGTTGTCCGTTGGGGTCAGGCAGTCGCGTTTACCATTTGACTGTGGTACGGTCTGAGAAGTTCGTCCTATCTGAGATTGATCTCACTGGTAAATTTTGTTTGCGAGATCATATTGATATAGGTTGGATTTCCAGTCTGTTGGGATCATCTACGAACATCAGACAAAACACTAGCACTGCTTTGGTCACTCATTAAAAACACGCGTTCACGTAGATTACTTATGAACGAGTCTAATGAATGCATTACTTTTGACCTGAAGACGAATCAGCGGATTACCGCTGGTCGTGACTGATAACAAACAATTTCTGTGCATTTTTTAAATACAAATAACCACAGACCAACTGAAAAAACAAAATGGTCTAAGGGTTTTCGCAACCACTACCCAAATTCTCTCCCAATTCGAAGGTTCCCGCTTCGAGCGTAAGCAAGAGCAAAGACATGCACCTTGTTGATAAACCCGAACAAGAACGAACTCACAGTTCACTAGGCAGCACATAATGGTGGAATGAGTTGTCACATTGACCAACGGTAGACAAACAATCTCCATGAATATGTCACTGAATATTAAAATGAAAAAAGCTTTTCCAAACAAGTTGATTGATACAAATGTGCAATGTTTTGATGGCCCACTGATATTTTTACCAAGTTGACGTAACGCAATATGTGAGAGTGAGCGATTTCGATCGACCCGGGTTCATACACATCATCCAGGTCATGCAACGAAAACATGAAGCGACCACGTTCGATTAGTTCATCCGTCTCCTGTACTGATCCAATTGTTACCACAAGTGGTTGAGACAGAACGCAGATTGTGGCTGAATGTGGATTTCCCGTGATTTTCATTCTCGAACAATTGGTTTAGGAAACGAAGATTTTGGGCAAAATTATTGTAAATCAATTCACATTGTGGAAGATATTTGGGCGTTAGGGTCAAATGTGTATCACATTTACTTGTGGAGTGAAGGGTCACTTCCGGTTACGTAACCATGACCAATAGTTTAAAGTTATCATTCCGCCCCGTGTACGAACTGGCACAATTACTAACAAAGAAGATGAGCTCTCTCTAAATTGATCCATTCGCGATGCCGTCATAACTCGAACTTGTGTAGCTGAATGCGAAAGATTCTAAACTGCTTCGACATGAACTGACCATAATTAGCCGCGTCTCTCTATTCCCACTGGAGGAGTTGGTAATTAACCCGGGGTGTACGTCATTTGAATGCATATAAGATTCTTATCGACCCCACATATCCGCTACATACAGATTTCATTTGACAAAATATTGAAAATCGGTTCTCGTACCTCGAGTGAACTGACACCCATTTCGCCTGTTCATCGAGCTTGGTAATTTATTTGCAAACGTTTCATCACCAGCTGGGGTGACATCACTTTACAAGCACCGATGAGGTCATAACTCTATGGTACCCCGATTAGCATGTATACCAGCTATCAAAAAACAGGTTTTCACAGACTTTGTTAAAAGTTATGGGATTTAAAACTTTCTCCCCACCTCTCCAATGTGTATATTGATAACGGAAACGTAGGCTTTACACCCATAGAGGTTATAATTGCAATTGCAATTATCATTCCGATCGTTCCAATGTTCAGTGGTTCTGATCGATTTGTAAGTATACAAACTATGCTCCGAAGAACGTCCACTCCCTTCAACTAAGATGATATGAATGCATTTACTCATCTACTTTTGTTCCCAGTCAACCATCTGATCGTATATAAGTCTCTATTCTTCTCGCACAACAGTCTTTAAATCCGTTTCGAGATTTGTGTTACCGCTCATAATTCATCCTATTTTCAAGTTTATTCCACAAATATATGAGTGGATTGAGATCGAGTGACTGTGTTGGCCACGGGAGCACCATTGTACCGAGAAGTGCATGAAACTCGCACGCACTAAATGAACGATAGACAGGCATGGTGTCTTACTGAAAAAATGTCCAGATGATTGCACACTATGTATTACATCGGCTTACTGTGTTCCGCAATTCATGGATTAGACTGTGACCCATTTTTGGGCGTTTGATGCAACCACCAGCGGAGGTGGTCATCATTGGAGTTTGCTGCGGTTTTGTAAACCCAAAAGTATACTTCAGTATTTGACTCAAATGATCAATCAGTTGCGTCTTTTCACATCTGATGGGTTGTGCTTGATATCCAGAGCACCATCTCGCGCATTTATCAAGCAAATTAAATATCATAGCGATTTAAGCTCGTGTGAGCCTTTCATAGACTTTGCTGTGTACGACGGCAATAAATTGGTGTTCCCTCATGCACTGTACTGCATCGTAGCAGAACTGATAGCGCTTTTTTATTCCAGACGTAATAAGGAGCATCACGTGGGGGGGTCATTTGCGAGTTGTTGAAAATGGACATAATCCTTATGTTTCCCTATGGGGAGAGAATTAGATCCATGAGTAGAAGAATTTTTACTCTCAATTCTGTAATTTGCTGGACTGGAATGGCATTCACGGACATGTGGCGTTGGCAAATTCGCCCATTATGGACACCTGCCTTCTCGTGGCGAAGATGTTTTCCCACCAAAGTGAGAGAACAAAATCCGACATCCGGGGCTATAACCGGGTTGGTGGACCACTGGTAGTTTACCTAGGGGGAGTTGACCAAAAACCCTGGTTCCGAACCACACTCACCGACACCCTCCCCGGTGTGGCAGTGGTCACTGGCTAGATTAGGCATCGAGGTGTATTAGGCTTCTCGAACGTTTGACCCGGTCCAAAGGGCGTATGATCCGATGAACTGGACACCGGCCTCCAATGGATTGCGGTTTTCACACACCGCCCCGCTGCCTTGCTAGTCAGGCTTTGATTAACTAAAGGATTCGGTTGTGAATTCCTCAAAAAATTTACCTACCTTGGCCTGGGCAACCTGATAGTATTCCACCCACATGCAAATCATGGAACGTTTTTCTTCTTCATAAAGATTATTGTACCATGATTTGTTTGACACATATTTTGGCCTCAGACGTGTGTGAAATACATATACGCACGTGTAATATAAATATTATCATGTGATGCAGCTGTGATTTGATATCATTTGGATGTTGTGCTGCATATTAATCCATTTTATTACCCTTTAAGTTTTCCAGGGGCTACGTATTAGTATAGGTTTTTCAGATTCATTAAGCAGGATACCAAGAAAAAATGATTCGAAGATTTGTGATAGCCGACGGTACTTGTAAGTCTTACAGTTTTGCACTTCATTGCATTATAAATATTCCTTGTGTTTTGTTGATTTATTTTGCATTATTTGGGGATTCACGCGTTTTCTTAGCCGTTATTATCCCAATTAAGGGGTAATCAGAGAGGGTTTCTTGGGTGAATAGTTGTGTTGAGAAAATGTGATCATTTTTTGGAACTGGGTAGAAAAATATGACACACAATGAGACGGGGTTGAGGGTGGGTAGCATTGGACGCATCAATTTGAGGCAAAATCAGTTTATTTTCTAATGCCAATGTTCAATCGTTCCAAACTTGCTAGTGGATCGTTCAATCCGGCTAAAAGTGCGGCAAAAATGTATCAATGTTGTACTGTTAGTGCCTGGAGTCACCCTCTGGACACACATTTGCTATTAGGGAATGAACGAAGCCCTATATTCTTCTGATAAATTCGGTTCAAAGAGACAACTATAACCACCGCAACGGGATGTATGAATTTATTCTGAGATGGTCTGAATTTCTCGAACATGAAGAAAAATCATTATGCCGTTTATTTTAATCTACACCGAAAACCATTTGGGCGGCAAGCCTCCCCCAAACATATCGCCCATAATTTTCGGTTGATTTTTTATTTTATCGGCGTTCTTGAGAAAGAAAACAAATTGTTGTAAGCATCATCTACGAAAGCAAAAATAAATGAAATGTTCAGCAAAGTTTGGTAACAAGTTCACATGACCAAATGAAGTTTTGTTTGGATGAACACATTGGATTTACACAAGCACCCGGGTACTGTGTCCGATCCGAGCATGATCCAGGCATAGGTTCCATTCCTCGAACGTTCTTTTCATTGCTCTACTTTCTTAACCAACGAAGAGTTATTTCTTTATGAAACGTTCTTCGTCATAATGAATAGCATTCAATGCATCTGAATTAATCGTAATTGGAATTAAACGATTGGCTCGTAAGAACTTTCGGGATGTCAAATTTCTGTAATATTTTGACTCAACGGGTGGATTTCTATGTTTACATCTAAACTATGCATTCATCACCGGCCTCCACAACCAAAACAGCAAAAATTGTTTTGTACTGTTCTGCTGATGAATGTTTCTGCATTTACCTTTCAGTGGAAGATACATGCTTCTGAGGTATTTGACTTCTTTATTACACTTTAGCGCTCGAACTTCATCAAATTGGTACTGAATTCGGTCACTATTTTTCAGCTAAACACTATTCGCGTTTTGGATTTTGTCACTCACCTGTATTTAGGTGACTGCTGCCACAACCAACACTGAAATATAAAGAATGGCATGTGGCATGTATTTGCTAACACCTATAACACATCTGTGTTGTCATGTGGAGGTTTAGATGCAGTTACCATGGGGATTTTTAAGGTGCCTTCAATGTTTTCTTCCCATTTTTTTCTCCTTTCGATGTTTCAGGCACAAAACCCGATACCTTACCATACCTGAGTCGGACTGAGCAAGGACTAATAGGTTCTCGATAGGTGACCAATAAAAAATAATAAGAAAACAATTTCTGTTAAACTCAGAAAGAAAAATCGGTCATTCAAAACTAGTCGTATGTGGGAGATTTAATTTTTACAAAAGCATTTCAAACCGATATTGTTTAAACGATACGGTTCAATAGCTGTTTTATCTTGACATGCTATTTTTATTGACACACTGCTGAATTCGTGGTTTGGCACAACCCTTATCTTCCAAACTGTTCACTGAGGAGGAGGCAACCGCTGAGTTGTAAACAATTTTATACCGGAATTTACTTAGCTCAGCGGACGGGAATTTCATCTCCACACGCTCCCATTCTTTCAAGTAGCTTATTCTTCTGACATTTTCATACCGATTGACAAAAGCCGTAAACGCATGACAAATACCGCCTCATTTGCTCATTGGAACTTGAAAACTGTGGGAGGGATGTATCCAGTTAACAGACATTTTGTTTTGTGATGAAACGTTTTATGTGACAACAAACGGCACTAAACAGCGGTTTCGTTTGTGTTATGACTCATCAGTAAGTAGTGCACTAAATTGCATGCGTTCTTGTTTGGACAATGAGGACGCAGTTAAGTAGATTTAAAAAATGCCTCATGCACCCAGATGAGTAAAGTTTTGGTGTGATTCACCAATTGTAGTGGAGCGAGATGGCAATATATCACAAAGATGGGAAACGGATGTTACAGCTAACTTGAAAGGTGAATTGAACGGTTAATAATAATGCGTAAGTGGACAATGAATACAGAATAATGGTGTTATCATATGTGGATATCCCAGGGGGAGATGAAGAGAAATTTTAATCGCGAGCGGGTACGGGAATGAGAGATATCTTTAAAGATTTTATTGTGTGAATAGTGGTCGGCAAGAGACAAAAGACCTTTGGTCAACTAATCACATTCATCGAAGTGCTTGCGAACAATGCAGTCCACAGTGTAAGTGCCGGGGATAACCACAAAATCTGAAAATCGATTAAAATGAGACCCGAAGAACACAATAAAATTGTTCACTTTCCGACCCAGGAAAAGGATACGGGAACAATATAATTATTGAGGCATAATGAAGGCGATGACAAATTTACGTATTGAGTATTAAGGGACACAAATTCGTTCCTGCTCATAAGTTTAAAAGGACAACTTACGAACTTCTATGATGATACCTCCAAGATGCATAGACCATGAAAGATTTTGAGATAAAATGACATCAAAGTGTTTTATAAATGAGACCCTAGGGGTAGTTTGATCAAAAGCAATGAGGTAAAAGATTATGAAAAAGTGATTGGTATAAACAGTCAGATTTATTATCTGACGAAAAATCCACACAGTTTAGAGCATATAGCTCCAGGGAGCGAGACGCAGACCGGTTGCAATGACAGATCTGTTGTGCACTTTTAATGCATCCAGTTCGAAAAAACTACGTGCGTTATTTCATTTCGAATTGTTCTGCTCTGGAGATCGATGTTGCTCAAATTTCGGGACTACATTTCGAAATCATTTCGCAATACTGTAATCTGACGGCCTTGCAGGGAACCAAATGAAGAGAGTTCTAATTAGGGACGTCCAATGCCAACATCGTCTGCATACTTGCAACCCCTTTTTGTGTGTACTGTATAGCTAGCTACCTTTGGTCGGTCGCTTCCCCTCTAGTGAAAATTTTCATGGTATATTCCATTAATGACGGTAAGAGAGAGAGAGAGAAAACCGAGATGACCGCGCGAAGGGTATACAGAGAAAATAAAAACGACAGGAGGATGAAAGGGTGGGTAAACACCACTCTAGAATTTCAAAGGTGAATTCATCGTGTAAATAGCAAATGAAGCCTGAGCTGAAAAGCTAGAAAGCACTGGACAACTGTTTCGACGTGGTTGGGTCTCATCAGCTTTACAGTTTACGCTTCATATAAACGGCGATTTCACCTTTAAAATTGAATCAAATCCTTCATTACTTACTCCAGAATTGTTTGAAAGAACGGAAGTCTGTGAATTTGAGTGTCCGTTAACAACAGTGTTTGTATTCCACGCTCCTATCCATGTGATAATAAAATATTGATCATTGTGGAGTGCTTATATAGCTGCACCGTAATGGCGATGAAAAAGAAATAAACCACTTCCGTAACAAGAGTTCTAATAATCAATCATTTTGTTCAGTCAGGCGAATTTGGCTCTACATCGTCAATTCAAAATTTTTTTGTGATGTGAGCAATTTACCTCTAAAAGAACTGACAGATTTATTAGGGGCTTTTGAATACATTAAATTTATCTCTATTGAATCTTTGTTCAGTAAATTCCGAACCACAGCTTCATCTGTCGTCCGATGCAGAAATGCGTGAGTGAAAAATCTCGGTACAAGTGTGTCAAACTCTTTCAAGGGTAACACACAAAAGAGAATAGAGAACACTTTAACTTCTATTTTTATATTCCTTAGGGGTCGATCAATCAACGTTGGGATGTGATTCGCAGTGTATCGTGTTGACCCACGTCATGATGAATCGGTTCTGCGCCAATGAGGNCCAATGAGGTGCTGAGGTGAAGGGGGCGGGCGGGCGGGGGAGTTGTCTAAACATACGGTTGGAATAGTTTCATCCCATATAGGTATTTATTGAATTTTTCAACAAAAATGTCTCAAAATTGGCCCCTCAGTGGCCAAGACGTCATGTGATGTTTTCTGTTATACGCAAATTTATGCAAAATCTTTTCAGTTTATTTATTCATAATCTCTTCGGTGGGAGAAGTGGGAGAAATCACTTCCTTTACACATGCGAGCTTAAAATTAGAATGAGAATTTTCCTACTCATGAGTAAGTATCATTTGCAATTAGTTGAGTTAATTTGGCAGATCTTTCCTCCACTGTAGATGCCAGGCCAACGATATAATTGAATTACTTTTACCGAGCAACTAGAAATCGCACGAAACGTTGAAGACGGTTTTATCGTAACACTCCGCAGAGTGAAGTAAGTGAGAGCATACAAGTGAGGCTTTGGTCCGTGAAACCAATGTAATCCGAAAGTGAACGGGAGTTAGCACTTTCATTACACTATTATGAACAATAAATAATTTTATTTCTTTCGTCGATGAGGCAGAACAATCCACCGAAATCAACTCGCAACCATAATTCTTCTGCAGTCAAGGAACTAATGATGAACGTTTATCTCTGTCCTGACTGTTTTATTTACCTATCGAATGGCTTCTGGGACGCATTGTGGGCGCGATATGGATTCCAGCATGACTGCGCACAAGCAAAAAGTCTGCACAGTGGCCCCACACGGATAGTGTAACCTACACGAGAGTTTTCGCCCTCTGAGGTATACATACCTGTTCAACATGTAAGCTCGAGTGCGTGGTAGTGGGTATTTTGTGCCTGTAGCATTCCCTCCTCCTGCTCTGTACACTTGTTCTTGCATTGATTCCATCGAGATAACCAATATTCTGATGTCACTCGTTTTCCCCGAAGAGAAAGGTTTGTTTACTTCAAAAGGTTTGTTACTGGTTGTTATTCATAATACGTAACAAATATTTAATGGTTTTCCGTAGATTTTTTACGCATCACTTTAATCTTTATCTGCCGTTTTTATCACTTTCTTCTTTTTGGTGAACTAATTAATTGAATCATTGTTTTAACCGACATTTTGGTTGTACACTTGGTATCGTTGTGGAATTTCACCATAATTTACTGTATTGTTTTTTGTTCTGTAACTAGGGCCTACGACGGTTTCGTAAGTCACCAATCATTGTTGACATATATATATCTATAGGTATATATATAGTTAACTCTACTTGACTAAATAGACTGATGACCATAGAGGAACAATTCCCTTTTGAATCGCTTGCTGGTAGCCTTCCAAGAGAAAAGGCTCTTGAACTGGTTTGAGGCATGGAGTATGTTTCCATTAGGTGCCAGGATGGAATAAAGCAGTGATCGTCTACCCAAAGGTCTTTTTTGCGTTTGAACACCATCCGTGATCCACTTGAACGGATTGGCCGTTTCATATTTCAAGAGCTGTGTTGAGGGAAATCGGTTCGGGTGAATTCATGAAGTGAATTGATTGCAGTTGGTGCCAGTTTAGTTCCTTTTTAAAAAGGCTGGAATCCATTAAGTCACGAAGATGGTATGTCTGTGCAACTGCAGAGCCCATGTTCTACTCTACAGAGTCTCAGGCACTTAGTGATGCATCAGAAAAGGGTTACAGAGCCCCGGTGCACCTTCTTTTCATCCACGAAGCGGACCAGTCGAGGTGTGTGCTTGTTATGGCGAAGTTTCGAGTAGATCCCTCAACGTCTTTCACGATATCGCATATTGAATCATTATTCGCTATGCCAGCTATTCATTGTGCTAGAGCAATTCCAAACAAAGTAAAAATGCAGCCATGGCAGACAGTTTACTGGTCCGGCTTTGCGTTGATCACCTTTTATATTCGAAATGATGAAGGCCGTTTTTAGAGATAGCTGTGCTCTCATAACCTGTGAAAGCTATCCTATCTCTTATTTCCCGATATCTCGTTGTGTGTCAGGAAGAACGACCGATTAGTCAAGTGAATGTGCATTGTTCCCTTAAATGTAGCGGAAATTTAGTCTGACTAAGCTCGAGAGTATCTGAAAACGAAGAGCTTAGCAAGCAAATGTGTAGGACTGAACTCACGCACTGATTAAAGTGAAGTTACTTTACCGGAGGTGGCAGTGACATAAACAAAGGTGAAAGACCTAGCTCAAGAAGCGGTCTCAGTATATCGACAATCTTGGTGGAATCTACGCTACAAAAGAGAATGATGCGCGAGAGGATGCTCCAAGCAGCCAATGCCTGCAATCGTGCAAAAACATACATGTGGAGCGGACAGACTGAAAATAGTCACAACTCTCGAGCATGTCACACTGTCGGTCTGAAACCACTGCACATTTCTCGGTATTTTTCACTATTTTTATGGCTAAGATCACACCATCACATATATTTACATCCCAAAACAGTGGAGACCAGTGCCAGGGACGGAGAATCCTGCTCACCTGCTTACCCTGCCTCACAAGATAATATACCCCTTGAAATAGACCAAGTCATGCGGTTTTACGGACCGCGATTTCCAGCTAAACTTGGCTTTATTAGTGACTGAAGAGTCCATATGCAGATCCACCGGGATAATGTCCTAGAATTACGGGTGGAAATGTGGTTGGAGTCGGTAATTAGTGTATATTCAACTAATGAATGGAAGACAGCCCAGTTTAATGCTTGTAATTGTTCTCCCAGTATAAAACTATTGGGTTCATCAAAATTAGTAGCCTTTAGGGATAAATTTCAATTTTTCTCTTGGCTTAGGCGGCTTAGTCGAGAAAATGAGGGTATGAACATCGCGAAAGGTGATGAAACGGGATTTGAGAACGTTCTGCCAATTCTAACGAATCGGTCAAGTTCCAATCACCTTGCGGTCTGCTTATAATTGTACAAAGTAGAGCCCGTTAATGTAGGCGATTATTCTGTGGAGCCGTCCGCGCACTTTCATTTGTCTTAGTATACTTCTGTTCCTATTATCTATTTTAATTGCAACTAATGAAGGTTGCGACGGTTGCAATTTAATGTTGCATTATTATTAATCATTATCTATTTTAATTTTGTTTATTCGAAGACTTTTCTAGTTAAAATGATTTTGGTTATGCAAATGTGGTGTTCTTATGGTTATGGGATTCGTGAGAATTTGTCTTCTGTGCAGCTACGGTAATAAAACTGAGGATAATAAGAATTATCTGGACCTTCGATGCGCCTCTTCAATCCACTCAGCCTTATAAGGTTTGATTAGTATTGATTGCTTACCCTCATACATGTTGTCATTTGTCATTCATTTGAATGAAACGTGATACCGTATGAAACATGATGGACCTGGTGATACCATAGGGTTCCTATTGGTTTATATAAGGAAAGGCCCGATCTGTTACCTCATCAATCGGTCAATTTTTTGATGAATGAAAACATATATTTGATAAATTTTCATTTCTTAGACGGCGTTGATGACGTGTGACATCCGGAAACCTGAAGTGGAAGATTTTGCATACTCAGTGAGGGTCCGGTATTGATCAGTCTAATTGTCGACTTTATCTTCTCTGGTTTGGCTTATGTGTTTTTGTTGCGTTAGGTACTGGAGAGCTGTTTAATGACAAGCTTGACTTGTACCTGGCATCGAATACCCGGTCAAGGCAATGATCGAAACTCCCCCTCCCCCGAACAAAAAAGGCGAGAATAGACATGTGATCATATAAAAAGGGACGAGGATGTTACTAGTGTTATTGATCGTTCTAGATATCATTCATGCACTTTCGTTGATTGGGATGATTCTAATTGACTTACATTGTTTGCAAGTTTGGGTAGTGTTTTTCGATGCGACCAAGTTCATCTACCAACGTTACGGATCATTCAGAGCATGTTTATTTTGCCTCCAGTTGATCGTTGCAACACGTTTATTTGATGCCCAGCGCACGATGTATACAAACAACCCATTCGTTGTTATATTGGGTTGATATTGCACCATTATCCAGGACATGCAATTTCCTGGTGATCTTGATCGTGTCCGCGAAATATCATCGGTTGTGTGTTTTCGATCGTTGCACGCATACATAAAGTACGATATTATTTTGTGAACATCAGCTTTCAAGTCACCCCGACGGATCTTATTTATAGATGGCTTTATATTTTCATAGTTGTACATTAACTCTTGTTTTCTTGTGGATGATGCTTATTCAAGTATTGCCGTGATAATTAAAGGGTTGTCACATGCACGAGTGAGAATAGCCCGATCAGTCGTACACATTGTTCTTTCAGATTACTTGAGGCGTTTGTTTTCCAGAGTTAGTCGGAGCTGTGAGGATATTTCTCTATCGTTTATCACAAGAACTCTTGTTCCACTCACCTGCTGCCATTAGTGAAGCTCTAGCATAAAATTGTTTACGAAACCATATAGTGCGTCTTTGCTTGCATGCCTTTTTATTCACATTAGACAATCAGTAAAAGCCCACTTGTAGTAAACCACCATGTTTATCGAAGGACTACTGTTGAGTGATTCCATTGGAAGTAGAGATCTTTCAACGGTGGGGTGGGGGTGCTGTTGCTTCGTAGTTAAAGTAAAACATTTCTTCTTATTCTTCTCCATTGCTATCACTTCAACCGTTTGTAATTTTTAAGTTTCGGTTTCTCGTTAAACGTTCCAGCATAAGACTTTCGACATTATACTTGGTCAGCTCGGTTGAGCCTGATGTACAGTTTATTCCACTGCTTCAGCGTAATTGAGCATACATACAATTCCCGTATAATGCTTTGTGGTCTGTCAACCGAATTAGTGTTTTTACTGCGTGCTTGTATTTGCCTCAGTTCATCGGAACGGTATCGAGCTGATATCGAGCTGAACTTGATCGTCCCAGTTCTGTATTGATCGTTGATCGGAATGAGAGTAGTTCAGTTCAGTTCAGAGTCAATTGTTACTGTGATAAAATATTGAAGATCGGTTCTCGTTGCTCGAATGAACTGAATCCCATTTCGCCTATTCGCCGAGCTTAGAAATTTGTTTGCAAACGTTTCATCACCAGCAGATATGACTTCATCGGTGCTTGGGAAGTGGCAGTGTTCTGCCTGTACCCGAGTACTTCTGTCCGTTTTTATCACTGTGTTTGACTGGGTTTGCCATTAAATTGGTGTGCGGAGGTGAAGATGAGAGGAGTTTGTCCTTTCGTCCTGATTGCGGTTTCAGTCCGTTCTCAGGTCACAGTGTGGCCGTTTTTGCTGCGTGAGTGGCTTTGGCGTTCACACGTGATCCAGTTCGATATGTCTGTTTATTGAGTTGATTGAAGAGTGTCAAGCCTCAAAAACTTCTCTGGCGTGTTTCGACCGGGTTTGGTCGATAATTCTCACTGATTTGATGTACTTCTTGATCTTCGTGGAGGTAAATCAAAAACAGTTGATCATGTCTTCTGACTGCAGATTGGCGTTCACAGATCCCTGTTGGCAGTTTTCTTCCAGTTTGTCCGATATAATGTTTTGGGCAGTTTTGTAGTTTATTTTGTAGATAACACTGCTCTTGTCATTCGCCATTGTTCTCTCCTTTGGTTTTGACAGAAGTCTCCTTAGACAGGCGGTCGGTTGGGGGGCGACTTGGATTCCGTATGACCTGAGTAGTCTTGCTGTCATTTCCGAAGTGTCCCTGATGTACGGCAGGGTCGATCTTGTTCTCGACTCTTCGTCTTTTGTTTGTTTCTTTCTTTGCGTCAGTTTTTTTGATGACGTTGCTGATGTAGCCGTTGCGAGCAAATACTCTGAGGAGGTATCATTCTTCTTTATTATTCAGTATGCCCGTGCTGCAGTGCGTTTGAATTCTTCCGAACAAGGTTCTAACACAGCACCTTTTGCAGCTGTGTGAATGATGACTTATGAGGTTTAGAATTTGATTCGTATGCGTTGGTTTGCGGTGGACTGTTGTCTCCAATTTTCCTCGTCGCGTTCTGATCAAGATATCCAAAAATGGCAGTTGTTTATTTTTCTCAGTCTCCATTGTGAAATTGATACCATTAAATGCGTTATTGATGATGTGGTGTTTTTTCTGGTTCCGACTTCTTAAAAATGACGAATGTATCATCAAAAGTATCGGAGCCAAAATTTTGGCATGATGTTTGGTAGTACCTCCTCTAGCTTCTGCATTACAGCTTCGGTTATGAATCCGGGAATTGGTGGTCCCATTGATGTTCCTTTCAGCTGTTCGTAGATTTCACTCTGGAATTCAAAGTATATCTGCATGCATAGCTCTATGAGTTCGCAAATGGCAGTTGGTTCCATTGGTTGGTTTGGTAGGTGGTTAGTTATCAATTATCGTAAAGTATACCTTGCCAGGTTCAAGTCGACCGAGTGAACAAAGCGGTGCTGTTTGAGCTCATATATCTTAGATCACAGCCTTAGATTTCACTTAATGCGCCTTAAGTGATGGGATGCTACCTAAAGAGCTGTGGAAGCAGTCCGGTTTCTAATATTTCTTGATTTTCGACAACCTGGCCAGATATCAAGAACGACAACCACTTAGTCAAGGAAAAATAAATTGTTCCCTCAAAAGCATCAGGGGTTTAGCCTGAGAACGCTCATATCTATGAGTTTCAAGATAATCATCTATGAGGAAGTTAAAGTTAAATTGTTAGCCACTTACCGTATCGCCGCAAAACCCTAAGTTGGTAAGGTTTCGCATTTGCAGACAACTGACCACCCGACTGGAGCAACTTTAGAAGAAGTCGGGTGAAAACCGTACCCGGCTTGGGCCAGAGTGCATGCTCACTTTCCAACATCCAACTCCTGTGGACGGTACCTAATGTTGCGTTTTGAAACTCAACAATCGCGTATATCTAAAATAATTATTCTGTCAAAGGTCATTCGTCACCATGATAAAGAACCGCAGAATGAAAACCCGGAGCAAAATATGTGGCGTGCAAACTTCCCAGATAGCACGTCGTCTTCTAACAGCGCGCCAATAGTCGCCTACATTTGAGCTACAAATGAGCTANTCGGCTGATAGTGCGCCAATGGCCGGCTACAATGAGCTACGTTTTTGAAAATTTCGTTTTACACTTTCCGTCTTCTCTGTTCTCTCATCCCTTATAAACCCCATATTTTCTCGCGGTATTACTATCTCGCAATGGGCTTAAGCACATTTTGTAATAGTTACAGCGCACTTTATTGACCAATTAAGTAACTCCCTTTTATCTTCCCTCACCCCCAGTGTATCATGTTATTCATAAATAGGAGCACCTTCAAACAATCTTCTACTGTAATCAGAGGCTTTCATACAGATATTTGTTGTATTATGGAAGACCAGTTATTCGCTGATACATATTGTTAAAGAAAGAAGTATATTACAACAGATGTGTAGTACGTTCCTGTGGCAATTTTCTGGCAGCGATTCTGTCCGCCGTATTTTTGAACCACCTGCGTATTTCGTGTTCAACACAATCCATTGAAACATCGATTAATCTGGGGCTCATCCGAATAGCATCTAATAAAGTAGTGCATATCTTACTATAATTATTTACAAATAACACCAATAATAAACAAACGACCGGAAGCTTGTATTTTCCCATGTTTTCCAGCGTACTTCATCAGTACAGCCAACGAATCATGCGGTACCAGAGACATGGTACGTTTCACTGTACGTACCAAGTCTTCCCGACCCATTTGCGTCAGTCATTGCATCTAAGCATTCAGTAGAAAACATAACCAAAACCTACAAATTTGTCATTTGAGTTATCATCAGACAAATTCCTTTCCATTTCTCTCAGTTGCTCCGCCTTTTTGCATAGATTATTGAATGGTTAATTTTAGTGGCTGTGGTATTGCGATCACTAAATTTCCGTTGTAGCAATTTTATTTCATTGTACAGTAATCAATGCTCTGTTCATATATCATGTAATGTTTCTAAAAAGGAATAAACAGAACCAAACACATTACTTATCATTTGCAAAAGTAGAGTTCAGCCATCATTTATATAAACAAACAAAATTGTGGTACATGAAGCGCTGAATGTTGTGGTTATTTGTACGTGTTGCTCGAGGATAACAGTACTGGCCCAACCGCCTGGATTTGGCAATTTTGGGGTGAATTATTGCTGTCTGTAAGTGGGAGGCCAGTCCAATGCGCACGTACCTACCAGTTCCAATTGTAATCTGTGTGCAACGTCTTGGAATGCTCAATGGCATCCGCGGATTAAAGGGGAGCTCCAGAACATATTTTTGTAACACTTTCAGCCTCACCCGACCGTGGGACATACTAGTACGTGTCTTCATGAAATGTTATCTGACGACATGTTTAATGCTTTGTGCACTTTGTTCCAAGGTACTTTCTTCCTCTATCAGGGGTATACATTGTTGAACAAAACGAGCTAAACTAATCAGTTGTGCAAATGTCTGTTATTTTCCATCAGGTATGTGACTTAAAAATTTGGGTGTCTTATAGATATTTGAATTTATTCGCAGGGTTCAATTCACATTGAAGGAAATGGGCTGAACTTAATAAAGCAAAGATAATTCGAATAAAATACATCTTTCGTAATAAATTTACCTATTGATATTGGACAGCTTTTTCTGTTCCTAAGGACTCGTCTCACCACAAACAGGAGACTTAATCTGTTGCATCCGTTGTTTTCGTATGCAATAAAATTTCCAACAACAAATGGATGAAATTTTAAGAAGATGAACGAAATTAGATGTTTCTTGTATGATTACTGAAATAATTGTCGGAAACTATTTGATAATGGAACTAGAAGAAATAACAAAGAAAAACTTTATCACAAAGCCTGTCCCGTAAGTCTCCTGTTTGCGGTGAGCGGTTGTGTGCTTCGTAGAGGAAAGAGAAGTCCTCTTTTGTTATACACGAGTAATTAAAATCAAGCCAAGAAACGATTCATGCACCCAAAGGATATTTTTCAGCAATTCACGATTGTTACAGTGGATAGATAAAACCAGTTGCAAACCAAAAGGACAATATAAGAAGTTCTACGCCTCAGTAAACGAGAGAAAAATTAGTGCGAGTTTTTCCTTGTAACCGAGCAAGGTATGGAATTACAATATTTCTATATGGAGAAGTAGGTGCAGGAAGGAGTTGATATTTGGAGCGAGTTCGGGGATTCGACAGGGTTTCCACAATATCTTGATGTATATAGTGCCCTTGATCACGTCTATCCTTCCTATGAATGTATCACAAGCGTCAAGATGCTTGGAAAAAGAAAATCAACTAAAACAACTCTATCACCTTCACTGTAGCGGGATAAAAGTTTAAAGGGTCTCGAAAATAAACTGAAATCTTTTTCTTTCAGTCCACGGATAGAAGTGGGGAGCAGTATAGCCAGTGTGGAAGAATTCAGGCAATCACTAATTTAAAAATAAGATTCTGTTGTACGACCAGTAAGCATGAAAAGAAATTTTCGGAAGTTTTGTGAAAATGTTGATGACATGAGAAGACCAGGACAGGTTATGGGTTAGGGTGACACCAAGGTATTTAATAAATGCAGATTTGGGGATGCTTTGATTGGTAGGTATAAGATCAGGGAGATTATTAACTAATGAAAGATAACGAGGACCGGTTTTAAGAATGAATGGAACTTCAATGCATTTAATACTAGTTGAAGGCACGAAATGAGGATTGACTGGCTTTCTGATTATGGGAAGAGAACGAGAGATTGCCAGAAACAGACAATTTTTTGCTTATCTACCTTCTGAATTCGGGTTGAATCGCTTACTCTGAAAAGTTGATCAGGAGAGCTACCAAAGAAAACGCTAGCATATTTTCTTTAATTTATTTGCAGCTCCAGTCAACTGGTCAGCTTTTGGCTTGATCAATCGCCGACTACACTTTAGATGTGTCATCCGCGTACATAGCAATCTCCACAGTAAAAAAGCTTAGGGAGATCATAAATATAGATCAGAAACATGATGAGATCTAGTACGGAGCCCAGTGGGACTCCTGTTGAGACTGGGAGGGGTAACGAAAGGAATAGGTCTATTCGAACCAAAAAGAAGGGGTTCGATATTAAGTAGGGAAAGCAGTCGGCTATTGATGCCATAAATTCCTAGGTTGTACAGGAGAAGAATGTGGGGCACCTTGTCGAAGGCTTTGGCAAATATAATCTTCGTCATATGCACGGGTTAAGCTATCCATTACGGAAATCATGTTGAAGATGCACGACCTGTCTTGGAGGAAACCATGTTGGGGATCGTATACCAGACCGTCTCAGTTGGATGCCTCAGAACACGCCGTCTTGGGAGGCGATCGAAAGTTTTACCTAGAATGCTGGTTAGGCTGATAGGTCTGTGGCTAGCAGGCAAGTGTCGACTGCCTTTCTTATAGATGGGGACCATAGTCACTCTCCTCCGCTGTCGTGGTAAGATAACTGGGTCTAAGCATTTTTGGAAGAGTTGGGTATATGTGGCAGCCAACAGGTCTGCGGA
>UZAN01041487.1:8758-37717 GCA_900618425.1 Echinostoma caproni
TGCGAAAAATGTAGGATTGTGGTGTATATAGGGCAGGAGGAGAGAGAGAACGGAGGATGAACATGCAGTGCAATCGGAACTATGACAAACTCGTTCATATGCGCTCAGTCCTGTGCCAAGTTTGCCCTTCGAATATTTCGCGACCCTACCCATCAATCACATAACTACCTGACTCTTTTTCATTCTCACCATTTTATTCGTTCTGCTTTCCCCGTATCTCATCTCACATCAACCCAGGAGAGAAACTCACCCGTATCACAACAAGCATGCATGATAACTGCGGTGATCCAGACTTCCGTGACCGCAATCCATGCACGACCACGTACAGTTTCATGTCATCCAATCACCGTTCAGGAAGCTCGACCAATGGTACACTGGGCGAACATGACATCCGAGTTAGCACATATGATACGTCGGTGCAAACGGTTACGTAATTGAACGACGGCCCTTCAACCAATCATATGGCCTATTACATTCTATAAAAGATGCTCTAATTCTGTCAATAAACATAAGCATTTGCCGCTATCAATTCCTCGTGTATTTTATTGGTGTCCGCAGTTCGGGTTGGAGCCAATTCAGTTCTGAGCATTACGGTACGGATTCTCGTATTCCTAAATTCAATACTATTCCGATTACCACAATAACACAAAGAGACATCTGTATTATTTTGGCATAAGATGGGTAAGGTTGAGTGTCAAATTTCATTATTGAACAACCAGCTGCGATACTGTTGTAATGAGTTACCAGGTGAAAAAAAGGTGTGCAAGTTTGAAGTAGAGAATGTAAACAAATAATGATACTAATACGTGAACGAAATAAATATTGTGAGAGGATTTTCCACGCGAGCGGGAATGGAAAGAAAAATAAGATGAACTGAATGGACGATGACAAAAAACACATTTGGTCTGGATGATCGCGTCAGGTCTCAGAGTTCGGGACACACACGAAGAATTTCACCATCTCATTCCGATAAAGCGAAAGCAGACCACTTCAACAAACCGGATTAGTTTAGATTGGAACAGTGGGTTCAGAAAGATGCCAGTAATCATGACGGAGTTGAGACATACAGGAAAAATGCACGTCTTCCAACGCCCAGTTTAGTTCAGAGAAGAAATATCACTATCAGCACACAGAGACGGCTATGACTTGTTTTTCACGAGCAACGAAAAGTCAGCACAAAGTGACCAGCTCAGTCCCCCACCCCACAAACGATTCAGAGGATGTGTGTGGATGGGCTTGTGACGTGCGATCACCTAATATCATTTGACGCAGTTTGCTCGGGTAAAAGTGCAGATGAACCGCAGTTGAAAATTCTACTCGGCGATGTGTATCCGATTTCTGGAACCACCATATAGGTTTGAAGAGGTTAGGCTTGGCCATACCTCGGACGATGTGCTATCTCCATCCAGGACTTGGACACCACACACGCGACTGAGATCTATCTCATTTTCCGACAAAAGTAAGGCGGAAAAGTAGGTAGCCCATCCTCGTCTAGAAAGAATTGCGCTCAATCAACCAATCGGATTTCACTTTCTGACAAATGGAGCGGTAATCGTTACCGCTTTTATCGAAACGAAGATGGTACTAAGGTATTCACCGCTTTTGATCAAGTAGGAATATAAGACAGAGAGGAGAAAGATTTCGCAGTTGAGTGACTCCCTGTCACATAGGCGTAACTGTTCGAATTTCTCCTGTCTCCTTGATAAATTTCATCAATTTATGAATGAGATATTCTGAATAAAGATTCGGTAGGCAAATATCTTTCAAATGCTTAGCTTTCATCAAAATAAGTCATTTTTACTTTATCCGACATGCTAAGGGAAATAATCTTTCATTTTATGTGAGTTTTCCTCATTACGATCCCAATCAAACAGTGTGCCTAACAAGACCTGCTCCGTGTTGCACCAGACAAGACCACAGTGGTCCCCGTGGCTAATAATCCCTCGTTCACAAAATTCTGATCTTCACTCGCGTTTTTCAGTCTTGACACAATTTGTCGGTCCTCCACCACTCATAAATATTTTTATTTTTAACCTTCAATCCGTTTCTCATTCGTCTAGGCTTGTGATTTTTCCAGCCTTTACTCGTTGTTTGACTCAGGTTTATTTGCACTTCTCTCATGGTGCTTCATCAGCTTTGGTTCGCGGGTTTTATACTATGGACATGACGCATGGCCTGTTTAACCCTTGTGTCAAATCGTCTATCGATTAGCATAAAGCCACACCCCCACAAACAGACTGTACTTTTATTCGATCAGCGAGGATGGCTTGAAAATGACCGGATCACTGCCGGTGGAAGACAATCCAGACAAAGGTGGTGAAGACCACGGAGAGAGAGAATTGTGTACCAACGCCTGTGCACATGCCAGTGCTCATCATAATGCAAAATTCATCAAGCGGTGAATTACCTCTGTGGGTGTCGTTGACAAAACCTCTCTGGTCAGTGAGTACCAACCCCTTGATAGATCTGAAATTAGAATGTACAGTCAACTTCCAGGATGCGGGTCGTGGCCACACAAAGGCTGCCTGGGAAAATAAAGAAACAGGAACGACAGGCGATGGTGGAACGGCTCGAACCCGGGACTTTCGGGTCACAATTTGATGATCCAACCACGCGGTCACCACAGCCCCAATTTCTAATCGACCCATATGCATATTCGGGAATACACACAGACACATTGAGGTATACTTGCAAAAGCTTAAGTGCATTGATGAAGGCTCAATGATCATGTGTGACAGTTACCACAGAAAAACAGGATTCTAGGTGAAACTCCCTGAGAGGAGGATAAATAACCGAGGGAAACAAGGTAAAATGCAGCTGGTGAATAGCGTCCAATGTCTTGCTTAACTAAAGACCCCGTAACTCGGTAAGTGATACGAACAGACAGATACCATTTGAATATATGCACAACGTTATTCTCAGACAGCACAGTTTTTCGAGGTCAGCCATTAGCAAGTAGGCAAATTTTACTCCTGTGTGTTAACAGTGTGTCTGTGATGAGAGGGAATAGTACTTTCGTCTTACCTCGCCGTTGTTACCAAGCCTCGGGATATCTAAACAGGTTGGTATTCATGATTGGGGTGGTCATATGACTGAGCTCTCCTTGGATGGAACGCGTGGATCCCATTACTTGCTTATTGCACTACTGCCCTGTGTACTAAAAGTTGACCTCGGTCAATGGCTGCTCAAAAGAGAGTTCATGAGAGAAATAGTCAATTAGTCTATTCCTCGAAAAAGGATCGAGTTATCAATGTGCTGCCACTCTGCAGTGATTACACGTACTGTCTTCAATGAATTTGATTTCACAAGAATCTGGATTTTCATCAACTGTATGGCAACAACTGTATTGGCGTAAACACTAATCTGTAAACTTGAGTATTTCTAGCGTTTGTTCGAAATTCTTAATTGGTCAATGGGTGTAAACATATTCCATGCGCTTTAATAGTTCGGGTTCATTTAGGATGCTCTAAGAGTGTACATCGCAGTCGAATGGTGTCGCCTACAGTAAATGAACTGATCCAAACAGTTTGATTTCAGAAGCCGGAGCGCGATACCGAACCGTTTGCTTTTCACCAAGCCACATTGAAAATGCAGTTTACTTGAATATAACAAGGTCCACTTGAAATGATGATGCCTAACCGAAATTCCCCAAGGTTACTACTCCAGATTATTGTGGTGGTCCTAAATTACGGGATGACGCAAACCACGGGGCAACACGCTACAGTTTCCGGTCATAAGTGATGAGTCAAGGTTCTCAGATGAAGCCTTCTCGAAACCCAGGTGCCTTTGGCATCTGATCCCATAAAGACATTATATATCTATATCTATATATACATATATATAGTGAGTGACGAATACAGTGCACCTACCCTGGAGTGTACTCCTGAACAAACATGGATATCGAGTAGTACACATAAATCCTGTGTAAAAAACGATTCCTAGACTCCGGTTAAGAGAGATTTTAAATTTTGCATTTGTCCGAATATTTGCGAACACTGTAAGCCATGTAACCGTGTTACATACGTCTACTGAAATCATCTGATAGATCACAGATATTCAAGAGTTGTGCCTATGTCGTACGTGTTGCTGTCGTGATGTGATCCTAGCTTACAGATATTGCCAAACCCGTTGCGACGCGTTACAGTTACCACAGGCCGATCGTGCCGACCAATCAGAAGCCGTGCGGTTCAACAAAAGCTGGGTGATGTCAAGGTTACAAGCAGGCTATTGGCGAAGACCTATTTAATCAATGACATTTCTTTGTACTCGTTCTTTAATCCCACTGATTTTCCTCAATAAACTAACCGTTACTTCTGTGGCCTTTGGCCTGCATCTCGATGGCGGGATATTTCAGCGTACAATTGCTAATACGATTCCGTGCTTCTTTTGCGACTTTTATTCCTGACCCGTGATTCATGTCTATTCCGAGTACTATACGCGAGCACACAGCTGTTGTTTGCAACAATGTTTGGTGGCCGAGTTACTAGCTACTGGTCACTCCTGCTTTCAACTCACGGCAGCCGAACTCATAAGCTCCCAAAAACGATGATAAATCAATCAAGGAGATAGACTATTCTCACAACTGTTAATGTGAATAAAGTTCGTTGGCTTGTAAAGGAATGGGTTGCGTCTTCATTCGTTATGGATAGAGCGTAAGTTCACATGATTGTGAAAGAGGCCAGCAACTATCACATATCCTCAAGTGTCTCAGAAACTGTGCGGTTATTTTCTCTTGTGATATGCACGGACTGCCCAAACAGTCATACCTCTCTCTCTCTCACTCCCTCTTGCACGAGTGGACAATCCCGCAGAGGAAACAAGTGTTTTTCTATCCCGATGGTCTTTGTTGTAGAAAAGCAGCATTGCACTGTAATCTACGTTCCGCTGTGGCTGAGCAGCAGTCAAATCCACGAAAACGAGGACAACTATTTTTTCTCGATAAACAGTCACTGTACTTGTTAAAGGCGATCTCTTGATATTTCTAAGATAATCAATTCGAACAGATTCGATTCGTTGTATAATAAAGGAACAAAAGAGAGCAGTGTATATACACAACGTTTTAAATTACGAAAATTTGCTTGAATTTATAGTTTGTATTTATAGTGTTTGGGAATTCGCATGAATTATCAATCAAATTTGCCGGTGAACAAACAAGATAATACATGTTATCTGGGCTCAACTAAGATTATCACAATACGACGGTGTGTGTACAAACCGCGCGTGGGACGCATAGTTTACCTCATCTTGTTGAGTAAATCAATGAGAACCAAAACCATATTTCAGGGAGAAAGTGTGTGTGTGTGTGTGTGTGTGTGTGTGTGTATGTTTACGCCACTAACTGTGGGATATCATGTGCCGTGTCAAGTGATGTCGCTCTCGAAACATTTCCCCGCACAGACGACAAGCAAGGCGATCCGGTTCATGTTTTCCCGTGGATAAGTCAGAGATCATCGCAATCTGCTTTGCCGGATCTTCTTCTAGTTTCCGTCCGGTACAATTTGAAGGCTGACACGAATTGCAACCAGTGCTGTTCGTCGAGCTGTCTCGACTGTGATCACTGCTCATACTGTTCGCATCATCATCCTCGTCGATCAGTGTGGATGAAGACGTCCCATTACACCCGGTCGAATGACGTTTGGGTGACCTATCAGAATGACCACTCTTCTCATACCCAGTCTTATTGTGATGAGTACGCATGTGTTGAACTAGGTCACTCGTTAGCCTGAACGACACGGAACACTTAGCACACCAATTCTGACTGAGGGATAGTACACTTGACGTAGTGTGTACGGGGTTGGACAAAGTTTCCTTGCCCAGTGTTTGTAACAACTGTTCCACGAGAGGATTACGTGTTCGTAAGTTTGAGCCGTTGGCATTGTTCCCGGATTTCGGGGTGTGATGGAAACCAGTAAACGAGTGCCGGGCCCCATTCCGACGAGCACGACTCACTTCGGAACGGGGCTGCTCCGGAGCGGATCGGGTCGGAGTTTCGACTGCGGTTGTGTGAGATACACTAACTCTTAGCGGGACTGTGAGTGAATTCATTAACGAATTCGGATATGTCTCACCCCGTGTTTGGTCTAATTCAGGTGCTATACGGTGAGTAGAAACCGAATGAAAAGGAGTTTTACGCATTACACGTTCCGCTCCCGGGACTAGTTGGGATTTTCCACCACCACGTGTGGGGACGTGATAATTCAACTGGCGATCGATGAGCGGAGCTCGAGGCTCTTCAGGAATGGTTGTCTGAGCTGCACTGGAATGCAGTAGATGATACGGGAGCGTAGACGAATCGGTTCGGGCAGTGTGAATAGTATGTTGTGTTGAATCGCATTGGATGACGGATGACGCGACAGACGATGATTGGGCGTGGAATGTTGATTTGATCACCGATTGTCGTCCACACTTAAATAACACGTGACATACATAGGGATAGATGTACGTGAACGAGTCAGCACAACGTCCGCAGGTAAATTTATCCGCTGATGACATGGCTGTGATGAAAGGTGAGAAAAATAAAACAGAACAGAACAAGTAGTCGAACATTTCAGCCTCAATTATCGATTGTCTGAGTAGACGAATTTCTAAAATCTATCTTAGAAATGGTCATTTATATGATGGTGAATCTTTCTGTGCAGCGTATGTCGGATTGCGTTGAGGATCAAACCACTGATTGTTCAATTTTACAAAGTAAAGTAGATTACTTACCAGTCCCCATCATTTATTCAGTGTCAGTTCTGAAAGCATTTTAGATGCTCGTCAAACCGGACCTCAATAAGTCGACTGCCCAGCTTCTATCCATAATTGCACTGTCCGGAATATCAATAGTGCAACTTAACAACCGCCGGTCGATAATGAATAGAAAGAATGTATTCAAGGTTACTTTGATAACTCCCAGGCTTCGCATCAAACAATAAAGTGGGAAATTTGTGCTTTGTGCCGTGGATATGGGTGTGGACTCTGTCCATAGACTCTGTGCTTTCTTGCTTTGCGGATTGGAATTACTCGCCCATTGACACAATAATAGCGTCCATTTCCATTTATCCCTGGTTTCCACTTACACTTAGCTGGAGGAATTGGAAACCTCTAAATACGAATATCCCGGTGCGATACAACAATTTTCAATTCCAGTCACTATTATTTGTTCTATGGGAGATATTTCGACACTGTTTTGTCTCGGCCATTGTATTTCGTTGTACGGAAGCAATCAACGAAGGGAATTCAACACATTTGAATCTCTACATATACTTAGACCGTGAATGTTATTATCTGGGTACCATGTGAGCCAAGAATCAAAGTAACGGTGGGATAATGTTACAAGCGTTTTGTTTCCTTTCAATGCCCGTTTTTTTCTCCCTCCCAGCGACACACATAAAGAGACAAATAAATTCGGCGTGTATACAGCAAATGAAGCATGAACTGAAAAGCTGGGAAGCACTGTACAGCTGCTTCAACCTGGTTGGGTCTTATCAGCAGTGCGAATCCATCGACCCAACTGGGGATCGAATCCGGGACCCCATAGGCCGAAAGAAAGCACACTAACCACTCGACCACCGGGTAGCTGATCAGACCGTTTTTCATCTTCTTGTAACATGAGAGTAATGGATGATTTGATTCACTGCTGATGAGACCAGATCAAGTCGAAATAACTGTACACTGCTTTTCACACAGCTTTTCAGTTCACGCTTTATTGCTACATACACGGCAAATCTCCCCTCTGAAATCGAATCAAATCCTGGATTACCCTCATGAGAAAAATAAATATTCATAAATGAGTACCATGTAAAAAAATGTCAGTGACCAGAATCCACCAGTATATCAATTTATAAAATTTCCTTATATTTCCGTTGATTTTCCTTCGGTTATTTTGAATAATCTTAGAAAAATGTCCTCACTGATTTCAATAGAAACCGTCGTAGACGAACTTCAAAAAGAATTGAACTCCAAATGCCGGATAGGTGAATCTCAATAGTTAATCAGATCATCTGCATCCCAACCATCAATCAGGTGACGGCTAACCACACGTATGCTAAATAACAGAATCCATCTTAAGATCACCTGTGATATGCGCATGGACAAGTTATATGTGATTTGTCTCCAAGTGGTAACACTGTCGAACTAGCCTTTATATCCAGGACAAGTCATGGAAATCCGTAACCACGGTTATATCACCGCAGTGTAACAAACAGTGCCCAATCAAACTTGAAGATCCAGACCATTTCGGTTCGACCGATCTGACGTTGGTTTCATCATTCAAAATTTTGTATTCTAACCCACATATCATACAATCAATAAAAATATACCGTTTGTTGAAATGCAAGATAAATTAGCTCTCCCCAATGGGATTGAAACTTGCTTCACATGGTGTGAGGGTACTAGGTGGATGCCGTGAAAATAGTCGAGACACGCCTTCCGCCAATAGCTATTTCAAGTCACTCTTCGTCGAGGGTATTCGTTTTCTTTAAGGTCAATCGCATGGATGATCGTGGAGTGTCCATTCCGGTTGTCATTTCCTTTGACGTGCCCATTTACCAGCTTCCCAGGTGCTAAACGAACTGAACACAGTGACTCATTGGTAAGGCAGTGTAGTGGGAGCACCCACCCACCTGGACCTGTGCAGAGTTGAACAGTTCGAACAGATGGATGGGGATCTGTCCTGATCCGACTCACTTTTCCAGAATAAAAAGGCCTGGAGAAACGATAGCAATCAATTGTCATGATTTAGAGGGAATATGTTTCACATGAACAGTACTCCAGTTTTCATGGCTCAACTGCATCTCACACTAGAACTTTTAACGAGGATAGGGCTGATTCCTTCATTGTTCTAGGGGTAACATGTAACAATATACTTCCTTTTCTGAAAGACCCCTATAGTCCACAACTCTCCAGGATGAAATGATCAGTTTTCACAATTGGGATGTTGACCTAGTGTTGAAAATTGGTTCACGTAGGTCTAGAGAACTGAACTTCATTTTGCCTGTTCACTGAGCTTGTCAAGTTGCTTGCAAATGTTTCATCACCAGCCGAGGTGACAGCGATAGTGCGTGTGAAGTGACGTTGTCACTTCTGCGGTGGATGACACACACGCACATGAAACGTTTAACCTCTCCCAAGCGTCAGAGTTGCTAGTTTCACGCAATACAACAATGATGCAACTTTTATACCGCTAGAATTTAACTCGAAAAAGCCCCAAAATTGTGATAGGAGAGGCAAATGGTAACACAGTGGTTGAAAGGAGTGGAATTTCTATGAGAAACGATTGCATACCAGTTCAGAGAGGAAATACAGGTAAATGTGATTGTTAATAAATGGAAACCAGCATCAAAACTGTAGTTAGGAGGAAGCAACTTCAAGACGGCGATAAATCTTACATTCGCATGCCAGTTGTTTAAACGATGTCAATAGTAATGTCGGTGGGCAAAACTCAAACACAACGAGAGAACAGAACCCATCAAATGAGTCATATCAGGTGTCCGCGGGAAGATACATAGGGAAAATGGGCAAACCGATGGATACGGCGTACGGTATTATGCTGACAACACAAACGGGAATAACAAAGACTCATCGATCAAAATGTTGTTGAGTCGGTTTTAGGTTTCAAGCAGATAAGACCGCGTTGTTCATTGATGTGCAACTTGAGGTGTGCACACACCCGCTCGCTGAGACTCACACGCGATTCAGGAACGCGCCCGATGTAAACGCATGTTTGTGATCGGTGAATCTACCATACTGAATCTACTCAGGTTCTCTCTTCCTTTACACACACACGCACGGACACACACACACGCACATGCACACATGACTCAGACTCAATACAAGGAAGCTACTGTGATCAGCCCATTCGCATGAGCAGTCACTATGGTAGGGAGTTAGGGGACATTATCCATGACCTTACATCAACAGGGGCTTGAAGTAAGGTGAAAGATGGGCCAACCTACAGTTCACCTGGCTACCGACTTAAAACGCAGACCATTGTGGTATTCTTTTCGAAGGCACAATATCTTTAGAATTGTGCCGTCGGTATGTAATGAAGTTCACATACGCTTGTGTGACGGACAGGCCGAAGCAAGCGGGGCGAATTGCGTCCAAATCACAACAATCTATTCAATCGATCTCCGCCATGAAACCGCCATTTGATCATCGACCCGCATGACTTTCCTCAGGTCAGGTGGATCATCCGGGGGCCATGCACACGTGGATCCGCTTTACCGGCTGTGAACTTTGCCGCATGGTCGTCCCAACCGGAATTTATACGGGACAGGGAAGGCAGGTGCTTTTCATTCCATTCTTACACGCTACATCAACACCATAGTTTGTTTCATGCTATATACATGACGAGTTTCACCTTTAAAATTGAATCAAATCCTCCATTACTCACAAAGATGGGTCGTGCTATATCGCGTAAATGGAAAATGAAAAACGGTCTGATCAGCTGCCCGGTGGTTGAGTGCATAGCATGCTTGCGTCCGGCCCGCGATGTCCCGGGTTCTATCCCCGGTTGGCGTGATGGATTCGCAACGCTGATGATACCTAACCAAGTTGAAGCAGCTGTACAGTGCTTCCTAGCTTTTCAGTTCACGCTTCATTTGCTATATACACGACGAATTTCACCTTTGAGAACTTCGTTGGTGTGAAAAAATTTGAATCGCTTGCTTATTCAGTGTTGTTTATGATGAAATACTTGCGTGATGTCGTCATGAATCTGTCATGCCCCGGCAAGGGTTTAAAACCAAAAATGAGACAAATATAGACACTAAAGTCAGTGACTTTAAATAGACCAAACGGTTTTGCCGACTGCAGACTGCACCTAACACGGTATGATCAAATGTCTTGTCTGACACTCACTGAGAGAACACTTCAATCACAGTTGGTCCATTATAATACAACAAATAATGAAAAGCAGTAATTAATCTATCCCTTTCCAACTTCGAGTGAATCTGTTGTAACTTCAAGTGAATCTTAAAGTGGATCCAGCCGATCGCGGTCCATTGGGAACCCCACAAGCTGAATGATGTTTCAACCGTCAAACGTTACCAATTGGACCGAGTCTAAACCCCACCCAGTCCGAATGAACTCGTTTCTCCGAAAACAAACGAAAGTACTTTTTGAGTCAGTTACCGAGCCTCACGAAGATAAGATCGCTAATCACAATGAACAACACGACACAACAAGACAAAGAAGGGGAGCGAAAGATGATGAAATTTTCGGTGGGGTGGGCTGTCTCCCTCTCCCCCCCCCCCCGCGCCCCACTCGGGAACGGAATGTCCGTGATCGTTGATCGGGTATGTCATAGACACGAATAAACGAACGTGGCGGTGATTGACCTCTGTCGGTCAGGTAAGGAAGTCAATCACGTCAACATGGATCGATAAATCGGTCACCATGCCCAGGTGTCCAACCAGTGACGTTTGACGGATTTTATGGAATGCGATTGGTTGGATTCACTTGAAGTTGATAAGGTTCATAATTGAATTCATAAGCGATGCATCAGATCACTGCGGGAAAACTGATTTAGGCCATTTGAAAAGAAAGACCATCACTGATTGCCTGTGGAGGTGGGGTGGTCTTTATTTGAGTACGAATAGTAAGATAAATCCTTTGATCAGTAATGAGATCTAAAACTTTGTTGCTTTGTCTGCAACTACCTTGGAACGTTTCCCGGATAGTGTCATGAATGATGTACATTTTGATTTATTCTTTCCATTGGCCCTTCTTTAGGAGTCCAGATAGCAAGCAAGAGTGCACAAAACAGTCATGGGCCACGGAGGAGCGTAGCATACGGTATATACAGTAGTAGTAGAATGTTCGCTTGGTTTTCCCGTATACGTATAAATTATTTACGAGTCAGAATGTAATCTTTTCGGGTAAAATAATGATTATTGATACATTTCTATTTTCGAATTGATAGAAGTTAAAGTATGAATCAGAAGCCACAGAAGTGGTGCAATACGATCGACGATCACTGACACTCGTGGAACGCCTTCTGGACTGAAAAATTTACGTAGAACCCGAGTTACAAAGGATGTAGTCGGTGTACTGGTTAGAAACACTTCCAGCACTTTGAGTACGAGTCGATGACTACTAGTGCGTGGTACTGACCGAGGAACGGCTCACTGAAGTTGGCATAGACGCATTGTCAGGCAACACAGCTTTCTGGCCATGGTACCCAATTCTTCGGTTTTGACTTTTGCTTGTGTAGGCACGCTTCATAGTCCTTAGCAGTTCGACCAATGTCTTCATCTAGGCTTGGCCACCAGCACATCTGTCGTGCCAACGACTTTATCTTCTCCAACCCTAAGTGGCCTTTATGCGGATCTTCTAGCACTGTCTTGCGTAATGAAGGTGGATTCATCAGTCGATCGTTGCAGCATAGTATTCCACGATGTTACACACTGATTTCTTCCCAGTGAATGTTGAATGGTGAGAATCTCGCTTCAGATCTGGGCACTAACCTTTCGATAAGGCTGTTATGATATCTGCGTAAAATCTCTTGGTGAATATGCGCAACTTCTCCCGCAATACCGGTGCCGGTGGTGCAACAAAATGGCACCTGTTAGCTGCCGAGTATCTGGACGATGGGGAGGGAAAATCAGCTTAAGGAATAGTTTTGCCTAGACAGTGTAATATATCGTGATCATAGGCAGACAGGACAATGTTCCATCTCTGAATCATCGCAGTTTTCAGTTTGAAAATCGACTTTTTTGGACTGAATGGGTATTGCAGTGTTTCGTGATCACTCAAAAAATGGTGAAACGTGGTTCAAAAGGGCAGTCATGTTGATACCGGACAGCCCAATACACGATCAACACTTCTTTCGGCGTCTGCGAATATCCCCGTTCTGCGGTGTTAAGCAAGCAAGAAATGCAAACAGTCGGACATCCGCCCTGTTTGTGTACGGCACCAATGCCAACAGCTGATGTGTGCGTAATCAACGTTGGGTGTTTCGTCGAAGAAAACGAGGCAAGTACTGGCCGTTCTGAATGATTTCACATAGAATTCGTTCATACTGGGCGGTCCACTGTGGTCTGCTGTCGACTGAGCTACAAATAGCGGTTGGGCTTTCGTAACGAAGTTCGCGATTAAACATGAATACTATTCGAAGCGTCCCATGATGGACCTCAGTTCGTGCCGATCTTTCGGTGATTTCAGTTTAGTTAGGGACGAAGGTGGTTGAGACGGTATCGTTTCGAATCAACTGTTAAACTTAAAAATTTCAGGCCCGAAATGACATTATTTGAACATAACGTTCTGGTAATTTGAGGAGTCTGTCGTAGTGTTCAGCCTTTGTTGTACCAAGGACAATAACATCGTCCTGATACGTCAGTACACCATCAGGTCCACGAATGACCTCATCAATGGTTGTCTTGAATACACTTGATGAATTATGTAGATAAAACGGCAAGAAGTTGGATTGATACAATCCCCACGGCGTGGTGATGATTGTGAATTGCCGGCATGCTGGAATAGGAGTAAGTTAAAGATATTCGTCTATCAAGCCGACTTTTGAAAGGCCCGTGTGTAATGTTTGTAATGGTAGTAGTAGTAAGCATGGAATTCGGAACACCAACCACGCAATATGAATAACAGGACCCGAATCGATAATCAGCTATCACGGACTGGATCGCAGAAGCACTGGACCATAATGGCACGGATCCGCAATGTCCCACGAGACGCGAGGAAGAGGTCACAGAATCGGCAGCAAGTAGTTCATTTATTGGAAGAAATGAAGGTGATTAAATAATATGTGCAAAGGGAGATTATGGGCTATCTGGGCTACCATGCGATGCTCTCACCAAATCTTCAAGTTCCAGGGTGGTGGCGATGATCTTTCAGAACGGGGTATTTAGCCGATAGTCAACACAAATTCCTGATGTTTCAACATCACTTTTGATTTCTATCCTAATAAGTGTTGCTGTGATGGGTCAACCCTCTGAGATGACGCCAGCTAAGCCCCTTCACATTCCAGTTTCTGAACATCGGGCCATGGATCAGCATTATCGATCAATCAACAGCCTTGCATTTCAACCGGAAGTCGTATGACGTCCCTGTATAGAACGAGGACGGCGATTGGTTGAAATCCGTTTGACTACTGACATTTCTATTTAAACATGATTTAATCCCATTGATTTCTTTCAATGAATAAACCCTAATTCTGTGACCCTTTCCTTGCACTTCGGTGGCGGGAGATCCAAGCGCATGATCCGTAATCCTTACCGACTTCGATTACTACAGGTACAATGCAAGCTTACCCCCTCCCCCGCTTGAATACCAATCAGGAGATTGGGTCATTTACCTTCATTTACACATTACATAAATCACAACGAAGTTTTGCAAGCCTATTGAGCACAAAGAGCTCCTGACGTTGTAGTTCCAGCATCCCCCAAATCAGCAGTCGAAGACTGTTTTCGCGGCCGGTATCATAGTATGAAAACCGTAAGTGCATTTATTGGAACGAATCAAAGGAAAAAATTGCATCTTAGTAGTAGAAATTTCACTCAATATCTCACGAAAAATGTTTGGCTTCATTCTACTTCCAAAGTATTTTTTTAAAGAAATAGTGAAACGGCTCATAAGTGCCACCTCACTAGTCTCCTCCAGTGATCGTTTGAAAGAACTCATTAGAAGGTTTCCAATGTGATTTAAATCGTTTTAATATCTCCTTCCTAACAACTTGAAGTTTGACAAATTTAGTAAATTTTCCTACACGGCTCGGTGTCCCCCTTTGATGGAAGCTATGCAAACAACCCATACATCCTTTTTATTGAAAAGCGGGCTGTCATAGGTAGCTCAGACTATTGCTCTATTTTGTTACAGACCCGTTTTACATTTAGAATCATCGGAAGGAGAAGTTCCACCTCCGACCATTTATCCAGATTTATAAAAATGGTTTCTTCTATCGATTTCACCGTCTTTTCTAATGCAGATAACAGTTCCACTTGTGAGCATCTTATATGTTAGCTGAAGTTTTGTTGTGATCTGTGTTACCCAGTTGAGACTTTATATATTCGGACTGACAGATTCTCTTCGCCTCTTCTCAAACGGTTTCGTCGTGATAAAGAAAAGACTTAAAGCACGGGAATTTGCAATACTGTTAAACATATATCATTGCCAGTCAAAATGGAAATATTGCGCCTAAATCCGAGGTATATTGAAACTCTTATGGGAAACAAGAACTGCAGTGATGTGGTCTGCCTTGAAGGAGCTCCATGGATCACGCAATAGCTCTTTCCCGAATGTTGAGGGGTTGAACCGTCAATTCGCAAATGCTTCTGCACTGAACTCAACACCACCTTCATTTGCATCTACTGGGGAGAACCAATCTGTCCCCCCGTGGAAGTTTTGAAGGTATTGAAGTCCCTTATATCTAACAAGGCACTTGGCCCTATGGAAACAGTGTGCTGAACGACTTGCTTCACCTATTTCCGAGTTCTTCAGTTTGTGTATACCATCTGGAAGTATCCCTGATTGCTGTAGAGATGTCCGGATAACACCAATTTTCACAGAAGAATCTCCCAAATACCGATCGATTTCTGGCACACTAGCACTATTGAAAGTTTTCGAAAAGTGCTCCTTAACTGGATGACCTTGTTCAGTTTGTTTACAAACCTTTGCTTTCCACTCTGAATGCCGTAGCTCATGTTGTCCATTGCGTTTCATCCCTATTGGATAAAAGGTTTGGTATCGTTCGTTTACTTTTTCCTGATTATGCTAGTGCTTTCGGATCACCTGATCGCGGCATTTCCATTCAACTTCTTTCGGATTGCGGTCTGGCACCTGATTTGTTGAATGTACTAATCTATTACTTCTCACAAAGGACGCAATTCACTTTTTGTAACAGTAAATCTTCCTCACTGTTAAAAGTTAACTCTGGAGTTTTTCAGGGTGCAATTTTGTTTCTACTTATTTTTTTCACTGTACATTAACGACCTTCACGTCCCTCCCCACTATGTCACGTGCAAGTATGCTGATAACGTGGTGTTTGGTTATCCCTCGACTTATCCTGACTGTTTACGCCAAGTTCAAGACTGCCTAGATCGAATTTTTGATTAGTCTTTGATGCTCAATGTCGATAAATGTTTGGATATTTCTTTTAGTCTTAAAACAGGCATTCATTACCAAACCCCTTTGAGTAATCAGCCTGAAATGGTTGTTAATGTTAATATCATCCTCAAAGCTGTCTCTGACAAGTATCTCGGACTTATTTTACCATATAACCTTTCTTGGTCCAAACATGTTGAAAACATTTATATTAGGGTTCATGGGCTTAAAAATCTCAACGTTCCCCCAAGTGTAATTCTTAAATTGGTGACCACTTGCATTCTTTAACACTGGTTGTACTGTTCCCCGGTATTTTTTCAGGCCTAAATGAAAAGGACTTAATTATCTTTTCCAGGTCTCTTAAACTTATTTCCCGTTGCGGTGGCATTTTAAAGACCGTTTTGGTTGATTTCGTGGTAAAGAAGCATTTTGATTCATGTGATGGCCATATACTGTCAAATGAAGAACACAGCCTGCATACCCTTCTCAACAAATCGGTGTCTCATCCGAGCACGCGTTCCAAATTTAGGATTCTTGGCGCACGTACCACAACATATCAAAACAGACAGCATCATCAGTTATTTTGCTCGTATCTTATTAAACCGAGAGAAAATCTTTACTGACTTAGATAATCACTTGTCACATTAGGTTTTTATCATATCCATCTTCATCCAGTAAATGTATAATTTATTTTTCAAGGATTAACATTTTCCTCACTGTAGCTTGTCGAATTGACTGAAAATGAAGTTTACCTTGACTTGACTTGATTAAGATGATTTTCTTGCGATGTTTCCTTTCTAAGTTAGGAGAGAAGTTATTTCTACGGACATCTTATCATTCTGCCCCTATATGGTTTCTTTCTCATTGAAGACAGGTCGAACACACCAAGAAAGCAAGCATTGATTTTATTCATTCCTTAAAAATGTGCTTGAATCTGACTGCAGTCTGCTATTCTGTCTTGGATTTTAACTTTTACCATCCCCAAGAAAAGTGTAGATTCATATGGACATCCATTAGGATATTCGGTGCAGTCCAGCTATCGAAGGCATGAAATTCTGACCTGTACGGGATAAGGCTAAGATAGGGGTGTCCGAATTCCATTGGTCATCAAAGCTGATGCTATGACCCTTCTGGTGGTACTGGAATTCAAAATTTGAAATGCCCACGAGAAACTTTGACTGGAATATCAACACAACAATCATTTGAATGTAGTATTGTGTTGTGAGAAGTGTATTTGTCCCGGAACCGGCTCGCAGTGTTTAAAAAAATTCAGTCAGATCGATGTTCGAAGACATGACTCATTCAGGCCGACGCCTGCCGTCTACTGCCACCAGTGGCTCGTATGCTCTGTTGCCTGGTTAGGTTTGAACAGACGGCGTAGTAGACAAGACTGCAACTGAGTGCATTTTGTTTTCTATTGCCAGATAGAAGATAGGCAGATAGACAGACAGACAAGCCAATAGACAGACATAGAGACAAACAGACAAACAAACAAACAAACAGCCAAATAAACCAATGGACAAGTGAATATGCACAGCTCAACACACAGACACACGATAGCACGGATTATTGACAGTCCTCAAAGAAGTTAGATTGGAATGAAGATGAGAATGGTTAAAAATTGAGAAGTGCAACTTTGTGAACATCGTTTATGACACTTCTTCTCTCTCAGCACAAGACCTGATGTGACCTGAAATCAATCGGGATCGATTCTGATACATCTATGTGTACTGTTGTGAATAGAATTGAACAGATTACCCGGGTTTTTCCAGAATGAAAACATGCATCAAAGCTGTATAGATTTAACTTGTTTTGTATCTACAAAATGATACAATAACCGTGCTCTGTTGGCCATTACATACAGAACAATGCGTGATACACAAATTCATCCAAATCGGTGCGAAATTTGGCGGTCCAAGCTACAGATTGGATATGAAAACGCTATGAGACAGCCATTCCATATCACTTGGAAAGCTATTTCGTTGTCGAAGAGAAACAGACTTTTGAAAATCACTCCAGTTTTACAGTATGTGAACAAAATTATAAATTTAGGTCAAATGGAAATAAATTGAATTTGGTGATTGTAGTCAGTCGCAAGCGGTTCGTCTAAAATTTGTCATCTGATTTTCAGGAGACGATTTCATTTGTCTCTGTCTGACCATCTAGATGGTGGTCATGTGATTTAGTTGTGAAATAACCAATGGAAAAAGTGCAAATCTCTTGGCTAGATTATGTTTAGTTTCTGGCTATGTGATTCCAGTATAACTGATCACCCTAATACGCATTTTGGTAGTCAAACGCCTCTTGTTGACAATTTTCTAACCTTGACAACTAAGAGCTTCTTGCCCCATTTACACGGGCTTCGAGTAGTAGGGTGCAGGTGATCAGCCTGGTGATCGTTTTCAAATCGGTACCAAGTAGTTACGGAATTTCAGTGAACTCACACAATTTACTTGCACCACCTCAATCTTCATACTTCAGTGATCAGAATAGCACTGATAATCGGTTTCAGAAATTCGAAACATCGAAAAGAGGCACGTAGTGGTTAACTTATTGGTACGATCGAATGAAATAAATGTGTTGAAGGATGGATGTTTGATTTAAAAATAATGAACCAATCAGCATTTGCGTACATGTGGGTCTAACTGCGCCATGCTTAACTTACTGGTTCGGATTGTTTATTGTATATTCTCCCTAAGGGGACTATTATAACCGAAGATACTTTCTCACTATTGTTGTGCATTCGAAACCGAGTGATGCGTTTTGGTTTTAAGTAGGTTATAGACTGAACACAAAACCTCGATGATAGACCAGAGCAATTTGGAAGAGCCATGCATTGGAAGTGAAAGATCCCGAGAGGGGATTCAAGCATAGAATAATTCAAGGCACTCAATAAACAAACCGAATCCATCTCAAAGGTTTTCTGAAATCCATTACCCGTGTTTAATCGGCACGGGTTTGACTCCTTATTGGTGATATTTGCTGGGAATTCACGTATCCTTGTCTGATGAATTAGTCCTATCCAACGAAACCAGGGGAAACTGTGAAGGGCTGAGTTGAAGTAAGCTACTATTACGGCTAACCTGAATATGCAGGGGGTCAAAGCCAAGGCCCACCTTGTTCGAATTCAAATCTCAGAGCATTTCGTGATTTATATCTGGTAAGATTCAAGTAGTTGTGCATTGTATTTACAGATAGTGCCTCAAAATGGAAACCAATTCCGATGATTCGATTCACTGATTCACTGCGGTACTAGAAGGCTACCATCGATTCTTGCTACAATACGTTCGATCAGTATCAATTTCTAACGTTTATTTGACACAGATAGAGAGATGATAAGAATGTGGTGACTGAAAATAATAAAAAGGAACTAGCCAGAAAAGCGCTGGGTGCAATATCCTCACGACTAACAAGAAACGCGCCGTCAACAAGATTCGCTACGGCATGATCAGTAACTACGAGCGAGTAGGAAAGTAGATTCTGACTAGACGACTTAATTGGTCTACTGTGTAACCTGGTGGTGAAGTTGTACCGACGTCTAAAGGGGTAAGAAGGCTAGGCACATTTGATGAGTTGGAAAGAGCTTTGAACTCCAACCAGATAACTGTTAATCAGACCCATAAAAGTTATTCTCGGTGGAACTACTATGATTAGTGGTTTCAATCCCTTAAAGGATACTAAATGCATCGCATTCTCTTTAATGACCTCTTCGTCTACATTTGTACTTGAATCCCCGTTAGCATTTAGGAAGCCAACACTTTTCCTTATGATGCTTTGTTCTCTCATAATGTTTGCACTCAGTAAAAACAGATTACCCAGTTTTCGTGCAATATATCGGACTAAGAGGTTGTATTTATGAGTCACTCAGTGGTCGAGCGGTTATCCGGCCCACCGCCATTGCAAAGCACCAAGGAAGTGAAATAAGCATGCTGTTTTGTTGTTTGACCACACTTGCTGCGTTTGTAGAACAGCTCGTGGGCAAACTTGAACTGCCATACAAGAGTGATGACGTAAGTCGAATTTAACGTAATTTTGGCCGTTTTCCTTTGCTACCTAGCTAGTCTTGCTTCACAGCTCAGCCCAGGTACCACGACCACCAGTCAAAACTTGTATCCCCTCCGCACCGAGTCAGAGATTATCTATCATTTCGAATAGGTGTGCATAGTCAACTGCATTGATAGACAGGATAGTTACGTAACCGAAAGGGCTGCACATATTCCAAAATAAGTTCTACGAGAGATGATACCAGTAGAGGAACTATAGGATACATATCCCGGACAATTGATAAGAAGCCAGCAATCTTGATCAGTCGTGAGCCACGACGTTCATAGAGGAATAATGTGAAAAGAAGAGAACAAGAACAGCGATTAGTTAATATATGCTTGACCAATGTTCCCTTGTACGTTTTATTTAATTCCTTTGAATTAAAAAAAATAAACTAGCTGCAACTTCTGTGGCCTTCTTCCTACTTATCGTGAGTTTCGTGTAGATAATTTTTTGATTTCGATTCATGATCCGTGCACAGCCCATGTACAGCGGTATACCACGATTATCGTTAGCGGATAACTGATGGCAGTTCTATGCGTTGGAAGCGAAACTGACTTTGGGTGATATTGATTGTCTCCATTTGAAACAGCATCACAGTTGATTATTAGTTTATGTTCAGTTGCGATGTCTGAGCCGTAACTTTATCGACTGCTCTAGCAGATTTGATTCTCGCATAGCGATTATTACACAATCTCAAACCCCTCTCTCCTGCTGTTCACATCGTTACCTAACAGCCACCTCAGGGAATAACCATTCGAGTTAGTGCTCGATAAATGTCAGCTGAAATGGTGGTATCCTTCCTTTACCATCAGTGTGCACTACTTAGAATCCCCATCAGCTATCGTACTTTGGCTTCGCTCCCAAAATTGATTCATTCACACAGTGAATTGGCGAATCGCTGACATGTTTGATATTTCGGTATTCACGAAACTATGCGATATTTCTCATATGCGAGATCGCGTACATCATTCCCGATTTCCCTCCATCCGTGGAGCCAATTCGTTGGAAACCAAAAATCCTGGGGCCGAAAAAAGTGGCTTGTGGGTATTTCGCATGATAAAACATCACACGCACGCACACACACACACACACACACACACACACACGCAGAGCTTTTATTTCCTTCTTTTACTTCGTTTTCTGAAATACATGATAGCACAACTAATTGTCGGAGAGGGAGAAAGCGGTCAACCAACTCCCGGGACGATGATCTCAACCCCGGTTGATCACCGCCTCCCTGTAAATTAAAATGAATAAATGAACACGGAAAAGCTTTTAGCGAAAACAATCAATGCCAGAGTAGCATATGCGAAAATTCAATCTCTAACCGATCAATACAGGCAAAGCGGAAGGTGCCTTGTGTTCGTAAATTGACATTTTGACAAGCCCATATTTGATGTACTTTTGGTAACGCACTTAGACCTGTTCTACCAGAGACAGAGAGAGAGAGAGAGACGAAGAGAAAGAAATGAAGCCGGTGTACCAGTTTGTCCCCTGCTGGATACATTGTATGGCCAATATCTCGGGTGCACGTGACGTGACATCTGCTATATTTCAGTGCTACCGAACTCACGTAATCTTTCATGTTTATTTGATATAATACCAAAATGTAAATTATTGCATTATACTTTACCACAACCCATTTTGACGTTTGCGGTTGCACACGGGAATTGGCGTGACGTACCTGTTGATTTTGCTGTATCATTTCCCTCCACACGAAGTTCGCCGTTCCATGCGTCCATAACTTTCTTGTCGATGAATAGTTCACCAAGCAATGGATTCAGATCCCATCGCCGGAACCATAAGAATAATTCTTCACCAACTTCGACACGCCTCGTCAGTTGGTAGAACGATTGCCCGGTACCGGGCAAGCGTATCAATTCCACGTTTTGTTCCATGGGGTTTCGTGCACTGCGCAGATTGCATACCCACTCGATCAACCGCATGGGATCGGAAAGCCTATGTGGATTTGCCTGCGCGATAATGAGAGGAGCGAACGGAACATCAACAGAGAGAGAGAAGGAAATATTACACGTGTGGGTGTATTAATCAAAGTAGGTACAGATTACATATTACGAATCACGGTCGCAACTAAAGGACAGAATCGCACTAGCCATCGTTGACTAAAATCTCCCGTCTCCAGGAAAAAGGCCGCAGAAGTAGCGGTTGGTTTATTGAGGAAGATCGATGAGATTAGGTATTATATACAAAGGAATTTTATTAGTCCTACGAGTCTCCACCAATGGCCTGTTTGTGTTCTTGACGTCATACAGCTTCTGTCTGGACCGCACGAATTCTGATTGGTCAGCACTATTGGCCTGTGATTCATTGTCCAGAGAATAACGCGTCACTTCGTGGCTGTCGTTATCTTGTAGGCTGGGATCACCACAATGGGTGAAGCAAACTATGTTCACTAAGCGATCGGTAACAGGTTATCAACATAAGGACTTGCAGGGTCCGTGTTCAAGTTGTAGCAACCCGGCCAGATGTGATCCCTTCTTTATGCCTTTGGGTAGACTTTGATAGGACACAACTTCTTCCTCGAAGAGTGACTGTTTCATCATTGATTAAATAACCGCGGTCAAAAGATTTTTATTTTGTTTTTTCATCACAAGGTACCAGTTGGATCTGAAGATAATCATCCTGCTGCTGGTGTCCGTAATCACTGTGAGCATTTAACTCAGGAGTAAAAACTTACGCATCGACTTTTTAAAACATGCATGATAATTCAGTTTTGAGAAACCATGGGATGGAGCGTTCAAATGCATGTGTCATCTATTCAATGTGTTCGTATTTTTCGATGAACCAGAGTGTTTGTTCACATGGACTTTCAGTTAGTTGTTTGTCGCTCACGTGAGCACGCCACACCTGTCCGCAGGGACAACAATGAGATGCACGAAGAAAGCTGCGGTTGCAGCGATAGGTTTCCGAACAGAAAATTATCGGAATAAACGGAATGCCTGAAATGCTGTTGATCACAAGTGGCAAAAATGCTCCTGTCCAATCGTGCCTCTTACCTGCACTCGGATACAGTATCTGACCGGGGATATGTAAATAAAAAATCACTGCCATAATTTATTTGCTTAAGGTTGAAGTTCTTTGTCCTTTGTGGTTTAGGGTTTTGTAATAATCGAAATTAGTAGTAGTAGCAACACGCACGGAACTCGGAACACGGATCACGTAATGCGAATCACGGAACACGAATCAAGGACCAGCTATTACGGACTGGATCACGGAAGCACGGGACCGCAATGGCATTAGCACGCAATGTCCCACGTAACTGAAACGCGAGGAACAGGCCACAGGAATACTAGTTCGTTTATTGGAAGAAATGAGGTCGATTAAATAATATATACACAAGAAGATCATTGGTTATCCAGGCTTCCCCCAATCGCATTGCAGTATTGCTTGCATCATTCTGCTTCTGTCTGAACTGCCCTGTCTCTGATTGGCTGGCACGATCTGTCTATGGTGTGTAGTCCGAAGCAGTGACACGTACGCGCGTCATAGACGTCACCTTTGATCGCAGATGTCCAAAAACTGTGACGCGACACTCCAAGGTAGGCGTCATCTCGTAGGTCTGGATCGCCACAGGGTTGTGAGACAGTATTAAATTGTGTATGTGGTGATTCAACTCTCCGAGGCAACGTCAACCGAGGAACTGCACGTTACAGTTTTTGAATAAAGCAGCACAGGCCAATAGTATCGTCCAATCAAAAGCCAAGCTGAGTGGCCAAGAGAATTTGTGCAGGCGATTCATTAAGCTCTGTTTAACCAATGACATTTCTTTTGACGTGTTATTTAATCACTCTGCTTTCGTGGCATTTTTCCGGTGTCTCTTTGAAGGTTGACTCCGGCAGACCACTACTGGTTTGATTTGTCCGCAATTCTTAATCTACTTTTGTTGCGACTATCACACCATCCCTATTTTTCAGCAATTTTCCACTAACCCTTAACAACTGGACTTGATCTGGTTTGGTATCGGATTTTAATTGAGTCATTCAAGCTGATCTATCTTAGGAAATGTGTTTTTAAGGGGTGAGAAATCTCATATTCCAAGTGATGGATGAAGACACTCAAATGGATATAAAACTGTAGTAGTTATAGGACATACTGATCACGAAAAAGGAATCACGTATCAGAAATCACGGACGTCAAGTAAGCACTGAATTATGGATGAACGAATTAAGCGCTGAATCACACTGATACTGATGCTTGCACAACAGTATCCCACGTAACCGAGACATGAGGTAAAGGCCACAGGAATAGCAGTAAATCATTGAATGAAACCATGGGGTTTGAATACTATGTACAAAACACGTTAATTGGTCATCCAAGCCTCTGCTAATCGCGTGCTCGTATTTCTGGTGTCGTACAGAGGTAAGGCTTAGGCGCTTTTCTGACGTCACCTGGGAAGCTTGAATAATTACAGTTGTCCGGAAACTGTAACGTATCGCTCCTTGGTTTGCACCATCCCGTAAACTAGGATCACCATAAAAACATATCAAAGTTTATTGCTCATGACTGAACCCCATTATGGTTCCATTGGTGACAGATTCGTGTGCAGTGTAAGATACCGTTCGATGCGCATAAAACGTCTCCTCAATAAACCGTTAACATTTTTTATTGGTTTCAGATGTAGGCTTTGGGTTCACCAATCCATTTTGTACGCTCCGATGCAATAGCCACATTCTGTAGTTAGGTAGGCTGTATTTGTTTGGACGTTATGATACTATGGTGCTATTTCTGAAATATAAGTGAGGTGCAAATTGTAGCAGTTGCTGTAGCCGACCCACACTCGTATCGAACCAAATGATCGCCGTAACTGCAATGCATCGGTTATCTGATTTCAAGCGGCACATAGGAGTACATGGAGTCTCATGCCTTGTTTAGAGAACTTTCATCGATTCCCGCATTGATTTTCAGAGGCATACCGATGTAACTCGACCAAAAAAATACGAGTAAGCCGCGAAGATCAATAAAGATCTCGGCGGTGTTGTGTACACTAGTGCCTAGGCTTTTTCATGCGTGTATTTATGATTGTTCCAGCTCAGATAGCCTTGAAGCACGTGACATAGATCTGTTTTATCAAACAAACGGGTCATGAGCTCAATTGCCACGCACGATACAGATGATTGTCATTCACTTACCGTTTGCTACGTGAATATACAGTTCAGTAGTGTTTGCTATACAATGTGCAGCACATTTGGGCTATAAATGTCTCACGCAACGTGCGTGGTGAGCCATTAGATGCACAACGTTTCGGTTGAAACACAACATCTACGATAAATCAGTTTGACAGGGTCATAATCGGAACCCGTTTGGCTTTCCATTTGGTTGTGTCACTGCTAGACCAAAGTTGATCAGTTTGGGCAGGAGAAAAACGAAGTAAGGTTAATAGGATTTTTTGCGAAAGAAAGATCATAGGAGTCATAAAGATTTAATAGCCCAAGAATAGCCAGAATATCCATAGACCATATAGCGACTAGACAGTCACTTTGATTCATTCAGGATCAATTTCTCGCATTTCTTGACAGGCATATTTCGTGCGGTTCCAGTTTTCCAAATATTTCCCCTCCCGTTTGTCAGCTTTGGACTGGAGTAACAGCCTAACATTCGTACTGGCGACGGAAATCACACCTCAATGAAGGAAAACAAGTTCGAATACATTTCAAAGGTGTTGATCAGGAAATTGAAAATAAAAATACCTTTTTATCAAATAGTATTGTGATGCAGGGGCACAGGTAAAGTATGCACGTTGCTTGAATTTCATGCTATCATGGGATCTAATATTCTCGTTCGTGTTGGTAAAGCACCACGATCAACACACATCAAGTTGTGTTCCATCATTGCACAATCTGGCACAAAACAACACGCATCAGTAATGATCTGTTATTGTCTGGTATTAACACCGACTGCAATGAAGTTTCAGGTAGGCACTTGAATCCCTCTGTCCCTTCTCGTCGGAGAAGTTCAATCTCCATAGATAACCACATAATGTACCAATGTGTTGCTGTCTTACTCTTTCCATGAGGCCAAGTAGCCCTCTCACCGTTCAGATCACAAATTTTCCTCACTGGTCTCAGTGTACATTTTGAACAGGGAAAATGTTGTAGTTGAAGTAGGCACAGATCACGAGTTACGAATTACGAATCACGGAAGCCACGGAAGTCCTGAACCGCAATATCACTTGCACGCTGGTATCTCACGTAGCCGAGAAGCAAGAAAAGTCCACAGAAGTAGCAGTCTGTTTATTGAAACAAACCAATGGGATTAAATAAAATGTACAAAAGAAGTTTATTGGCCATCCATCAATCGCGTGCTTTTATTCTTGCTACCATACAGCTTCTCTCTGTATCGCACGGCTTCTGATTGATCGGCACGAGTGGCCTGTGTTTCGTTGTCCAGAGGCTGTAACGCCTAGGCGTTTAGCTAGCATCATCTGGGAGGGTTGAGGTCACCGCTGTTGTCCAGAAACTGTGACGCGTAGCATCGTGGCTAATGTTATCCCGTAGGCTAGGATCACCACGGAAAGCACATTCCTACCTTCAGGGTAATGAGGCTGTAAAGTGATTTCTGCTCAACCAACGTAATATCCTTCCTTGTAACTTTGCGCTTGTCTGCGCTTATGCACGGGTTTACTTGAATCATTTTATCCATATGGAAAACTGAGGTCTTTGTCGGTTGCTCTCCACATCTAAACAATGAGCATCTCGGCTTTCACACAACCATAGACTTGGAACTACATTCCACGAAATGTTTTTAGGAATCCTCCGTTTTTCTACAAATGTGCAAGAGTACGACCATGAAATTTGTTGTGCTTATTTCATAAGCACCTTGAGCTCAAATATTGATTAAGAAAAATCAATTTTGTTTTGGAAAATATATCCTTAAGGTGGGAATCGTATTAGAGCACCCCTTGATCAAATCCCTAGAAGTAAAACCTTCTGATGTCCAAAAATGCAACGATCACTTTTTGCTTAGAACCAAACGGTAGTTCAGTTCAGTTCCAGTAAGAACAGCCATATTATTGAAAGGAGTGGAGTTATTGCGTTATTTTTTGGTCGACGGTTCGTATTGTTGATGAAATTAGAATTTATTTTACCCTACGTAGATTCAGGATCGTCCATTGCAAGTGATGTCATGTCACATAATGAGAACAAATTTATACTCTAATCGATGTTCGTTTATCCGTCTTGCTGGTGAAAGAGGTTTCGCTACACATGATTCTAGATTTTTCATGTCATGCACACAGACTACTGAGAAAGTATGGTGTCCGGATGATCCGGAACTCGAGCTGTTCCTGCTTAGATTGGTCCATTGACGGAGCCATTTTTCTGAGTCTTTTTCACTTTCACGTGCGTGCAATGTTCCCGTTCCGTTCTGTCTGCAGTAACGTGATACCATTGTCAATTGCTTTTCATTTAAATTTTCGCAGATAGCGTGGTTATCAATGTGCCTATTATACCTGTGATGATCCCAGCTTACGAGTGACGCAAACCCGGGGGCGACACGTTACAGTTTCCGGACAACTGTGATGAGTCAAGCTTCCCAGGTGACGCCAGCAAAGCGCTGACGCGTTACAGCTTCTAAACTACAAACCACAGACCGATTGTTCCAACTAATCAGAAGCCATGCTGCCCAGACAGAAGCTGTGCGACGCCAGGAATACTAGCACGTGATTGGCAAGGGCTTGAATGACCAATGAGCCTGTGTTGTGCATATTATTTAAACTCCATGGTTTCTTTCGATAAACGAACTGCTATTCATGTGGCCTTTTCCTCTCGTCTCGGTTACGTAGAATACCGTCGTGCAAGTGTCAGTGTGCTCACGTGGCGTCCATAGTTTTTGATACGCGATTCGTATTTCTTGATCAGTGCGCACTACAACTACCACAGCACCTCTGTCTGCTGTTTACATGTTGAAAACTGAGCAACTTCCCGGGACTATCTCTGCAAGAAACTCAGCCTCTCTCTGAATTTCCAAACTTCTTTAAGAAGTTTTTATGATCGAACAGTGAATCTGTAATAAAAAGAATAGCGTAGACCTAGGAAAACAGTTTAGTGTTTAAACTCTGATAAGAATCCGTTAATCGTTAGTCACATATCTATACATGAAAATTTTGAGATGCCTTATAGCTTGGATCTGTCTCGGCGAGTCTTTAAAAAGAACTTCCGATGTCCTGAACTCTGCTGGTGGATTGTTTTGGTCATGTTCAGTTCACTCCTCTGTATCTCGCTATACGATGATAATGATGAGTGTTTTGATCTAGCTTTGAGAAGCACCCATTCAGGATGTCACTCGTTGTGGTCTCCGACAACCCCTAGGTGAAGTTTTATTCGCGCTGATGAGATCAATCAAGGTACAAAGAAGAATACTTTGGGATTATGAAGGCCAAATTTGTTGGGGTGTTGCAGATAGGACCGATGAGCTTTCCATGATCGGACTATTTGTTACGTTTGGTGTTTTAACAAATGAACCTTTGATTTGTTGAATTTTTAGTAGTTCAAACCAGCAGATATACCATAACACGATATAAACGCAGAGAGAGGTTGAGTGATAATTTGCTATCAAAACGTAAGTCAATGCGTAGCCAGTATGCATAATCATTTGATCTCCCACGGGATTATATGTCCTGGCCTCCAAACTGCAACCCAAAGTTCTGTGGCAACACGTTGGTGAGTTACATATCCTGATTACGCCAAACGGTTGTAAAGTCAGCTAATTACTAAGGGGATTTGAGACGAGTGGCATTCTGATCTTTAGATGCTCCAATGAATTTCCAAAGGGATGTGTCCCCCAAACTGAGCAGGGCTGTCATACATGGACCACGTAATCAAGAAAATGTGACGTGAATAAGATACATGAGGCCAC
>UZAN01041487.1:46401-58022 GCA_900618425.1 Echinostoma caproni
ATCAGATAGTCTCTTTTGTCTTTTTACCCCTGTTGATGTGTCCCCTGTGAACTTTATGGCGATGTATATCGACTTCCTTCTGATCTCGTTGTTCATTACGGTATCTCCACCACACTAAATCATCTTACTGACCAGTCGTTCGGGATAGCCATTGTATATTGAAGTAGTAAATAAGAACCGGAGATCCTCTGTCTTCATTACAAATCTTCTTTGCTCTAAATGCTAGACAGAGCATCAAATTCCCTTTCATTCGAAAATGCATGTTTTAGTTTTTTCAAGTTTCCTTCCCATACACTAATCGTAGCACCGAGCCATCCGGTCTACGACTCAGACAGACAGACAGACAGACAGACAGACAGACAGACAGACAGACAGACAGACAGACAGACGTCTAGGAATGCTAGATTATTGTTGTTGTTTCCCATTTCTAAAGTGAACCTGGTGAGCTGCATTGAACTTGAGCAATAGCTCATTTGTTCCGTGTTGCTCACGCAAAGGATTTCATCCGCATATCGTGAATAAAGCGCACAATCCTAAATGGACAATTTGAGTTGGTTATTTTTGATTTTGACCATAAACCGATCAGCAAACAACGATTCTACGTCCACACCATCCTTTTGTCGATAAATCTTGTGCCCGAAAACAATCTGTGCAGGCACTTAAGTTCCCATGGATCACCTCGCACACCACATTCCGAGTAGTCTACACTTTCGGATGACCCAATAAAGATTTGTCTGATCATCCGGTAATATGAATAACTTAGCCCCAAATTATCTATGATGGTAACTTTCCCTTTTCCCAAAATAATTTTTATGACTGAGTTCAGAAATATATATATAGTGAAGTATTTTCCTGATTATGACTCGCTGAAAACGAGCTTTTTCGACACTCTGCATTCTATTTGAAATCATGTCTCACCTAGCCTAAGTTGTGGCCCATCAAACGCTTAGTGCAGTTATACAAGTTTCGCCTTCAGTAGGACGGCTTGCGATGGAGACTATATTAACTCTCAAAGAGTAAGACTTTTACAAGGACAACGAAGCAGAAATTCAAATTATCTGAAAATAAAATTATTTTGCGAGAGAGATACGAAATTATAAGATCAAGTGATGCCATTCAATGCATCAATGAGTTTTATGTTGTAAACCAATAATTTAACATCGAGGTTTGTCAATGGTCTTTTTCCTAAGATGGGAGTGATACATGTTTTGGTGGCTTCTTTTCGCGACTACTTACAAGTAGTCATTGCCATCAAATTGTTTCAACCGTTTCATTAGTTCCACAGAGCACACTTAGAACAACAGCGTGACGTTTTCGGTGATTCTTAATCATGCCATTACATAACATTAAATACGACCGACAACAAAAACAAACAGGGAATGAGAGATTCGAGTTTTAATGGTTCATCTCTGGCTTAAATCATGCGTGCTTTTGTGAATTTGATCACAATGTCAAAAGTTCAAGTGGTTGCACGCATGTTGGGGTGGATGGACTGGACCAAGGGAAATTAAGTGCTTGAAAATAAAAATTTAGGTGGAATTCCACAGAATGAGACTGCTACTTAGTGTGACTATCGTCGAACGACGGGAGATTCTTGTCTTGATGGGTCTTGATTAGGGTACAGCTCACAGAAATCGTTTTGATTATTAAGACACTAATACTCTACAGTAGTGAACACTTCGTTGTGTTTCACTTCCACGACAACGAGAAATTTCCTTCACAACTTGGATCATGCTTCATTACACCTTAACTAGCGTATGGCATCCGGGAACTGAAATATCTCTAAACTGAGTTGACTACTGTTATTTTGATAGTAGTTAGAATCGGAATGTGAACGTATGCGAAAATATTGTCGATCACGACAAAATTCAACTTACTACAATAGTCGGTAACTCGGACAGCTGATCGGCCGTTGTCTGCGCGATCAAGTAGGCTGGATCTGCGATCATCAGTTCCGTTGGAAGAGGTCCGAAACAGACCCCCTCTTCGAGACTGACAGCTGTGATCATGCCCATTTTGAGCTTTTCAAGAGCAAACCTGTCAAATGTAATGAAATATTTCTATACAATCAAGACAATAAATATTAAAAAATGAAATACAGATAAATAAATGTATTGACCATCTTATTCAGATAAATTGTCTAAATCTGTCGCTGGCACATCTGACTGGGCATCAACTACATTCACATTCACTTTTTGGGTTAAAGAAGTCAAATTTTGCCACAGTACATCTATTCTTCAAAGGGAAATATAAATGTGATTGATAAATTGCAGATCTTAACAAATGTCTGCATATTATTGAGAAAATCTATTATTCCCATCACATTTTTCAGTAAAACTTGGATTCATGAATGACCTTCGCTAAGATGTCACGCTTCTCAATAATAATAGGAACAGCTTGTTTGAGTGTAACATGCAGTAGAGAATAGAAGTGGGGTATTTCATGACCGGGAAACAGGAGCATACTAAAAGATGAAAATCAACACTTGGTATATGATCCTCCAGTATTTTTGATTTAAGGTTCTCTGCGTTAAATTTGATTTCTCAAGATTATATAAAAGAAAGAGATTTGAATAACCACGCCGTTCAGACACAGTTATTCAATTCCAACTATCTCCACAACACGAATGTTTGCCGAGGTGCGAATACAATACTGACGGATATGCTCAGAGTTTCAGTTTGTTTACTTAAAGGTAAGGTAAAAGGTGCAGACCCGACAAGATAATGCACACAAACGAATACACACACTTTAATGCATGTACTCTTTGCGAATGATCTCGGATAGGCTATACATGGAGGTGCATAAAAGATGTATGAGCATCTTCCGGACAGAAAGTTTTACGCAACGGTCTTTCCTAGCGAAGAAATATAGTGAATTCATTATCACACAATAATTGGGTCTTTCAGCTTTAAACTGAGATTAACTGAACAATTATCTCTTACGTAATACAAATAAGGGTTATAGGGGAGTATCATAATTCATCATTGGCGATGCATTCGCCAGTTGAGCAATCAGCCACGGAGAAGCTAACCGGGTGGCATACACTGGTTTCCCATCGATTCGCTATTCTTGTATTCAACACNTGTCTTACATTACCAATTGGGAGCGTCCGATCTATCTCACTCCTCCTCCACGTTTGTGCTCCATGATGGCTGCCCAAAGGTTGCTTGACAAATCATTGAGTATGAGATTATCTTCAGTATTACTATCAATACAAATAATAATCATGCAGACAGGGACTATCTCGAAATATTCAGCTTATCCAACTGGATGCTACATGTCAAATTTCCGTGTGTTCTGGACTATTTAAAAATGGGTATATGTATCTGCAACGGAATAATTATTTGGTCGGTATGGGGTCTGCTTTTACCAGTTCAACTAAGCTAAATTTAATCGCTGATCCTTTGATCCATTTTATTAAAACAAAAAGACATTTGAGCACAGCTGATACTTGTCATCGATTACGCATGTTACACTAACTTATACTTATGTAATCGTTTCACAAATGCAAGCTTAATCATTCAGGGCATATCAATTATGAACTGCGGGTAAGCAATTCTGATCACTGAGTAAGGTCGTTTATCAAACCGAATAAAGAAATTTGAAAGGAAGCCAAGAGAGTGATTTGATAAAAAAACGCCGGGTTCAGAGTGAGTAGTTTAAGGGTGAAAGGAGGGAGTCATATCAAATAACGCGACAGGAAAGCGTTCAATTTTAGACGTTAACAGTACCGTGTCAACAATACTAATGTTTTTTGAACGAGCAATTACGTTTCCAGATGATTAATTGTGACTTTCATTCATCACGAAACCCCCAAATTTCAAGACCTTATATTAAATGTAAGCCTGTGTAGGCACGAAGATTGCATTGCAACCGCTAACCAAATAGTTCATTGACGGTAATGTGATGAAATAAACAGAGCATTAAAATAGCTCAGATTTTTCCAACAATAGTAAAAACTGTGTTGTTAAAAGTTATGTTCTGTGCTACCCTCAAACAGGGGTGGATTTATCCGCCAGAAAAAACCGCTTTATTTTGGATCAGCTTAAAATATGCGTAGTCAGAAAGACAAGGCTTATTGTTCAAGAGATAAGCAGACTACTGAATTCCTTTGCTGTTCTTGATCAACTTCATTTCGGCACCGTGCTCGGTAACATCAGTTATGAAAAAACTGAAACTGCTTTACAGTTAGTCCATTGCAACATGAATAAGAAGAATTGGTCTCGTTTTGCGGGAAGCGCGATAGGGCAAATGTTGCCGAGACAAAGCGTGGCATCACGTAATCTCCAACCATTTCTGGTCATCACCAGTGAACGAGTTTTGAGGGAGCTGAGCAACACTAAGAAAAATCAACCAACCGGTCCAGATGACTTGCCCACTATATTGTCTGGCAAATGTGTTCAAGCCACAGAGTACAGATGTTTTCGTTCACCTTCAGTCATTGTTTGTTAAAAGGAAAACTAGTTGACTCTTGCTGTGATGAATATGTAACTGTTACATCCTTGAAGGAGAAGGAAGGTTTCCCTTAATGACCTTACTCTGTGTACTAGTGTTGTGAGATGCTGCTCACTTTTGCGAGTAGTTTGCAAAAGGATGCGATTGACGGTTTCTTTCAACGGTCAAAAACGAACAAGACTTGTGGGAGCAAATTGTTGTGTTCCATATGGTAACTACAAGAGTACGCATCTAATAGTGGACAGTTTCATTAACTATCGGCATCTAGGCATCATTTTGTGGATTTATAACACTAGTAAAGTAATCTAAGGGAATCATTGTAACTGTTCTTTTCTCTTCGGTATAGCCTATTGATTTCAATTATTTTGCTTATTGGTAACGGGCAGTCCACAATAGACACCGTTGTCTACCTGGATCATTCTGTACTTGATTGATGGACAGTACGGGGTTACTCATTTTTTCCTTTTGGACTAGAAAAAATTTTTTTAATTCAGTTGCTTGAACTACTTTATTGTCATTATTACTTTACCATAACAGTCCACTTAATATATTACTTTGAATTTGTGATTATTTCACTGTTCGGGCCCAGTTCACAGGGCTCAGTGGCACTCGTTCTTACGCTAATTCCCTGAACTTAAGTGTAACGCGGGGTGCCATATTGCCCGTTTTTTTCTATTTCCGGTCTAAATGTAAAATTTGCCATTTATTCCCTCGATTGCAAACGACGCATTAATTTATAATACATTCCACGGTCATTCTCTCGGCGAATCTATCACGGAGTAGCCTGGAAGTTTGGGAAGTCTTCAGTAAATCCCTGTAAATATTTTGAAATTCTCGACTCAAATTATCCTAAGACTGCTACATGTACCGAGTTATCACGGGGGTTTTACCGCATGCAACAAACTGACCTGCAAGTCACGAAGCTGGCCTTTCACATTTCACGCATAAATCATGTGAAGTTGCCGTCGAATATCATTTCTAACTTCATTCGCTTTTGCAATTTGAGTCACTGAACCTACTATCTTGCTTCGATCTTCTCCGATCTTTTGTCTAAGCACTTTATATTGGTTAAGTACTCTTTAAAATGCATTCCGAGATACGGAAGTGTTTCTTGTGCAACATCCATCGATTTGATTGTCCTTATACACAGTAGAGATTATGATCATCTGTGTGACCCAAATCTACCTCACGGTTTCTTGGTGTACTGCATTACATCCTCGCATTTCATATCCACCTTCCTTATCCGAAATTAATTCAAGTCTTTAGATGCTCATAGAGCGGCTTTTCACAACCGTATTGAGTACCGGATGCTTCTCGTCCGCTGGTTTCAAAGGGATGATTATCTGAAGGAATGAAGCAAGGTGTCATGAAGCTATGCTGAGATGTTTTCTTTCTCCATCCTCAATTTACTTTTTGCGTCTTTGTACACTCATTAACGTGATAAAACTCACTGAAAATTTGTCCAAAACGGATGGATAAGAATAATGGTTGACCTGCCTTGATTATAGACTTAAGTGTTTCCCCTTTCTTATTCACGGTTCTCCTTGCTTGCGCTTTGTCCGATGTTTTCCACAGACAGTGAACGCGCTTCCCTCTCCACGCAACGTTGCCAACAGGAGGACGGATAGGGGGGTGGGAGTGAGCGAATTCGGTTTATTATCTTTTTCCAAGTCCAGCGGGGTCACTTATATCACACGTCGACCATGCTTTATGGTGTGATGCCTTCAAGCGATGCTCGTGTCTCACTCCATCACCTGAAATCTGATCTACTCGGACAGCTCGAACAGCATGCACTCCGACTCCGACTACGCGGTTAGGCAGCCTGATCACACAAACAGACACATATGTGCTATGTGATTGCATTCCATTTCACGCCTGAATGATATCCGTACCAATGATCATGGTGGAAATATGCTCGTGAAATCAGGGACCCGGAGGCTAATTTGGATCCATATGTTAACTCGGCCACAAATGTGTGCAACCTTTGTGTGTGTATGCAAGAGAATAAAAAAGAACTATTCGCTCTGCTGTTGAGCCAATCCATTCGAAATTTCGTGAGCGGGTACCAGCCGATTGGACAGCGGGAGGTCTAACAGTTCGTATGGGGTTCAACTGACTTCAGTAACCCAATAGGTTTTTATAGGTGATTTCGATTTCGTCAATGCATATCACACCCTGGTTCTATTTGATTTTCGGGGGTGGATGGGATGAGAACAAGACAAGCATTGGTCCGTTTTAGTGATGATCCACTAAATTACACAATTTGAAGATATGTTCGACAACTTGTACCTCGGTGCCACAATAAACTCATCGAATGGAAGAATTTGTTATTCATTGTTATTAAGGTTTTTCGCTGCGCACGATCAGACTTACTTCCGTTTAAACACTGTCATCATTTTTCACCTTATCACGCATTTGACAACTCTTCAGAGAGCACACTCGTGTTTGGTGTCAGATTGCCCTTGATCATGTCCCTCTGTGTAATATATCCATCCCATCAGCATTGGGTACTAACGTAGTTTTTATGCCAGTTAACATCTCAGATTGGTCACTCATATTCTTCGTTCTCGGAGTCACGATTCCGTCTTGTGCCAATGGCGCACAATAATCACAACTGAACCAGCATGTTGTAGACAAGCTTATGTTCACTGATTGTTTCTCTGTGTACCGATCGGACAGAGTTTCCAATAGCATGAAAACTGGACGTGAAAAGAGTATCAGGTATGATAAGTCGAGTAGCAGTTTGCTCGTACTCATGTAACGATTTTTGTTTGAATGACTTGATGACTACTTCTCGTAAAGGTGTTAAATTAAGAGGTAGCTAGACAGTGTTGTCACTCAGTAGTTCGGGTATACATCAACGTGTTGCCTTATCACCCAATTCTAATACCACTTATATCACTGATTTACCTGTTACTCCCAGCGTACGACAGTTTTAGTATGCTGATAACAGCGTCATTTCTATTTTCGTTTACATTCGCTGAACTGATAACACATAACAGAAAAGTATCCCGCCTGGTTACTTTAATTGGTCTTAGTCTTGATCCTGACAAAATGCTTTGAATGCGTTTTTACTTTGAACCGCTCCTCGATGTGGAATACTTCGGTAAAACTCTAAAAAAGAAGTAATCTTTGCGGATGTTTACATGCCTAAACAAGTGTTCGCAAACTGAAAGGTCTCTCCCTTCAGATAAGAAAATTGCGACACTTTTCTGATTAGCGGTGATAGCAGCTTTTGTTCCACTATGCGTTCTCCATGTACTCCTTCACTACTCTTCTGTGCTTTTCCGTAGTTTGCTGAAGGCTAACTTCAAACTGTTGAGGTGTGACCTCTCGATGATCCGCCACGTTCCCCACGTCGCTTTAACTGTCCGCATTAACAGAATATGTAACGGACATACTGATGCATACTTGCGATTTGCAAATAAAGTTTTACCCGACATAACTCGGCCTTTGCACATACATTTGTGTATATAAAACTACCATCTCCCCAGCCGCCGCACATTCAGACTTATTCCATCTCGTATACATGCGTACAGGAACTCCTTGGCACCCCAATCTTGCCCAGACACCAATTAGCCAAGGTAGAGTTTGATCTTAGCAGCACTTAGCAGCTAATTCACTTGTCGCACCGTCCGTATCCGGCTTTTTATCCATTTTGCCAGTATTTTGATGGCAGCTGAGTTTAGGGACCGATTGCTTGCTAAAGGCTTGATACGAATACGATATACAAATTTATCTCTTCCCTGTCGTCCGAAAATTCCGCAGACATGACACTAGTTCCATTATAACGAATTTATGTACAGTTCTATTTCATTTTTTGTAGTTCATTGACCTCTCCCCCTTATCTCACTGTTAGAGGACAATCTGTATATTAGTGTCGATGGTTTTAACCACATATCCAATTGCCAACCTCTTATGGCATTTACGCTTACCTGATTTATGTGTTTCTCCACCACCGGTAATTCTGTTTTAGGCAGAATTAATACAAACCCGACTTCATTTTCCCCAACTCAAGTATCCACCTCTTAACCTGTTACGAGTCTATTTCTGTGAAGGTGCAACCTTTCAATCTTTCGGGCTAAATGACCACCGCAAAGTCTGTTACTTGCGGGGAAACATTTCTCTTTTCAAAAATCACTGTAACCTCGCGATTCCCGTGTGAACTTTCATGCAACAGCGCGTGTACTATCCCTTGAAAACCCAATTTTTCTTTTGGATGATCGTTTTGCCTATCTCACGCTAAAATCTTTTAGGAAACGCAAAGACCACTTTCAAAATGACTAGCATTCATTATTGTTAGATACTTTTCTTCAATTAGTAAGAAGATATTTGACTGAATCGGTTAATTCTCAGTCTTTAAAATTCAAAGCCCTAACAACACTAGTTAACTATGGAAAAGAAATCGGCTTCCATAGAGAAGGATTGGCAAGTTGTTCTGGGGTCGTTAAAAATGTGAGTTGCTCACGCATACACTCAACAAATCATCTTCCAGTTTCATGAATTCCCGCGGATGCTGCTCACTTAATCTCATTTCTAGCGAATGAAATGACGTGGCATCATCAATTCCAAAGCAAAGCATTCTATTCTCCAACAAATGCTTCTACTTTTCGTAACTCATCTTTGTTCACGTACTTTTTTCGTGATTGTTCGAGATCCGACACCATTTTTCCCATTCCCGAAACTATGTACACCCAGTATTCTCTCCAATCACATTTCCTAAACATTAATGGTCTTATATGAGCTGAACTAGACGTTCTCAAAATTCGACTTCTTCCTATGCTGCTAAAGACCCTCTCTAAGTTATACTTAGAAATATTCGATCAGCGAATCCCCAGACGCATCTGAAAAATCTGTAAAATGTGTGTTTAAAAGTTGTATCCGCCTTTGATCCTGTCTCACGTTCCCCTCTCTCCTCTAAGACTGAAACTGTTCGTTTGTCCTAAATTGACTGTTTCACAAAGAGGAGAGTACGAATAACCGACAGTCAACCATTAGTAAAATTTAATTCGAAGCGCTTCAGATACGAACGGTTATCAAACCATTCTTGTTTTCCTGTATACTGACGATGTTGCTGTTTGCCAGGCTGCTTCCCTAACTGAGGAATTTTGAAATGTCGTCAATAGCCTGTCCCACAGGTGTCCATTTTGTGTTCCGTCTGAATTGATCCTTGGTCTATCAAGGTTCTTAGATTGCATAGATACGATGCCAATCCAATTCTGCATATCCCTGTTCCCTCTCTATCATAAACCAGAATCTTTAATTTGATTGGTTTCTGATAAAAATTTAGGAGTAACCATTACGACAAATTTAAGGTGCACGCCTAACAGCTAGAGCTGTGCGAATAAAATTTGAGGACTATCGCTTCAACTATGAAAATGGAAACACCAAAATGGAAACATCAAACAAAAAATAATTTCACTGTTTTCACTTTTTCCTTGTTCCTCTTAATTGTCTCCTCATGTAATAAAAATTCTTGACCTTGGACTATCGGTTAGCAATGGTGTATCTCCTATACCCCTGATGAAATGTCCCCAGAACTCATGGGACTGCGCTCGTCTTTGTTTCAAACATTTACATTGAGCATTTTCTGTGATCATATGCATCTTCCACATGACGAACCATTTAAGTAGCACTCTCGGTCTACGGGTAAAATCTGAAGACACGAAATATAAACATACAAAAACGCATCAAATAAAGTCGAACGTCCCTAACTATTGCCAGTCAACCCCCCCCCCCGTCCTACGTTCTGGGTGCATGGTGACATTGAATGAGGTGGTGCTTGTCGAAGAGTTCAACGAAAATTTGCGATTTTCTGTAACAAATAGGTTTTCTTTTGCATTTGGTTTCATCGCACTTGTTAAGGTTTCCCTACGGAGCTTCGTATCGGTGGTAGTCAAGTGATTTATAACTTGTATTTATCATTGACGTGCGCGGAATCTGAACCTTGTCACTGTCACCAAACTTTCGCGGTAGATACCTTTCTTGCCGTCTGGGTAAATGCCACGTCAATGGTACTGGGGCCTTCGGTTGCCGGTTTCGGATTATCGTTTGTGACCAGCAGCAAATCCTCGTGGATGTGGGGGGCTATCCTCTCTGCTGTTTGCTACTGATTCGTGCGTGCTTCAACGGAATCTGTAGCTCACGGTCATTTCGCAGTTAACTGTGATTAGTATTGAGGTGAAGTTTATCGTTGATTTGACTGGTCACCCACCAGCCTTCATCGTAACGACCAATCCTCAATTTTTCCAATCAACCAAACACTCAGGAAGTACGAATGACTCGAGTTTCTTCGCCCGAAAGAGTTCATCAGCGGCATATATTCACTATTCTGACCGGTATATGAGCTCAAAACGACTTTCGTAGAACGTTCGTGTTATCACTGTACCAAACAGCTCACAATGAGGCTGACCATAATTCACCGATTCACGTTTTTACAGGTATCGAAAACGGATGAAAACATTTTCATCAAAACCTTCCACTGAATCAGGTCCAAAGAGGTCAAAACTGCTGTTTCGTAGTTCTTGAATTCTTGGTTGACTGGTGATGAATTGATAACTGTGTGCATCCAGATAACATCTGAAAGATGGTCGTTGAAATTCTACATTTCCAATGTTTTTCGAAATAGGTCTAATGCAATCAAAACAGTTAAATTCAAGGAATAATTTTTGACCTCAGACGAAGCTTCTTACTTTACCTCATCTTTACTGAAGGGATAATACCCATTTACATTCGGTGTAAAAGAAACAGTGACAGATGAATGTCATGAATGTGATCAAGCCACTCCGTTTTATGTTTATGTGGTCTATAAAACAAGCTGTGATTTCATGGAAGATTCCTATAAGAGTATCAAAAGACAAACAATATAGCGAACAAGCTTGTTTTCGTGACTTCGCCTCAGGCATTTACAGTTGTGTGTGTTTATATCTAACGTAGAAATAAATGCTGAGGACGAAATTAAATTCATCAAATCTATACTCCTGAATAATGAATGCCCGGAGCGTTTCATCGAGAAGAACCTCATAGAAAAGCCGTCACTACCAAAACCAATCACAGCCAAAAAGAGAGCACTATTCTTACATCTCCCGCAAAACGGCGATAGGAGAGATGATATACCAAGAAGACGTTTGGAAAAAGCAATTGCACGAACATATCCAGCCGCCACT
>UZAN01041488.1:7826-19616 GCA_900618425.1 Echinostoma caproni
AAATCAGTACCAAACGGTTTCCACCTGGAGTGTAGATAATATATCGTGATAATAGGCCGGACGAAGAACGGGTTGCGATGACTTATACTGGGAGTTGCTATGAGGGGTGGTTATGTAATCACAAAGGGATTACGGAAAAGTACAAACAGATTGGTCATGGAGATGGAACGTAGGAAGTTCCGATCCGGTTGGCAAAGGTCAATAAACTGGGAGTTGTTTAGGGCCAAACATGAATCCTTGGGTTGTGAACCGAGTAAAGGTAGGTCCGGTGTACGCCATTTCAAATCATACAAAGAAGTGTTTTACAATTGAATATTGGGATAAAGGTCTTAGATAAATTTTCATTACATGGATTTTGGACATTTGTTTTCGAACAACAAAATGCTGGGTTTGTGGAATGTTTTCTGAGTCCAGTTGACGCATTAGCCGTCTCTTTCGAAAGAGTTCGAATCCAGTTGAATAGACCCGTAGTTTCTTTAGTTCACACAAAGGACCTGTGAAATACTTAAGGAAAGTTTGATTCAGACTGACTGAATTGTGCATTGTGCTGATGGTATATTTTTGATGAGGCAAAAGATTATTTTACTCATATTCGGAGACGATTTCGGTTATTGGTCCTAAATTTCAGTGGAACGAATGTGAATGCCGAAAGGTTTAAACTTAACTTTAGAGAGTTGATTCCTTTGTTAGATGTGACTCGGCAACACAGATTTCTTAGTATTTACATTTGGTAATCAGATTAACTTCGTCTTGTACAGAACAAACAAAGTGCGAACTGAAAGCCAGAGAAGCAGTGGACAGCTATTTTGAGGCGCTTGGATCTCTTCGACAGTGCAAATCTGTCCAATTAGCTTAGGATTGACTCCACAAGTAGAGCACACGTATGCGACATAATTGAGCACCCGACCGTTCTCCATTCTTTTGATAGTTAAGTTGTGCGGTATTATTGATTACAAGTAGACCAAAAGTTCACCATAAATCGTGAGTGTACATCGTGTAACACCATATAACACTTTTTGCGAATATCCGTTTTTCATAATACCCTGTTGAGTTCACTATTGTTTGTTTATTCCTGTATCTTATTCAGTCAACTCTGGCCAACTGTTTTCTAATTTCTAAATTTCCCCCTGGCAATCCAGTTTATTGCGTTAGTTGCACTTTATCTGAAATACTGGTGATGGATTAGGTTCTTATGCTTGGTTGAAGTTCAAGTATTGCTCCCCATTTGCGTTAGCCTCATGTGTTTCATGTTGCATGTTGTACAGCCAAATACTTAACGCATGAAGCATATGTCCTAGGATCCAGACTCCCCAAGTATTTTAGGCTGGCGAAAAGAGCCTGAAACTCACATATAACATTCGCAGACTTGGCAATAATGAAAGACTTGAATGAGGCTGCTCGGAGAAACCAGAATAACGCATCAAAGGAACAGCCTGTTCTCGAGTTCTAAACTGAGTGATTATCACTGATTTATGCTTATAATGTCGGAATAAATTTAAAATAACTGTTTGGTGCTTTGCAGGTAATTTATGCTAACCAATGCACTAACTTCAAATACATATGTATATTTCTAACAATTTTATTTGTGGACTCAATACTAAAGTATCAATGGAACTACAGAACGGAGTATGCTGATGCCATCCTCTCGACCAACAAGAATGGAGTTCATTCCTGACAAAAGGTTGCATTTGGCTGTGAATCAAATTATTGAATTCGGAACACTCGTGAATCAATATTGGTCAGCAGATAAGTTTAGTAGCACTATTTGGTGGAAGGAGTGCTTAGTGCTTGTTAGTGACAGTTGGATCTTGCGGTTAGTGTCTTCATGTTTGAGATGCCTGAGTTATTACAGGGATAATTATTACTAACGTGATTCTACAAACATGGTAAAACCATCACGGATTCACGCAGAGGGTCCAATCAAGTTGAATAAGAAATACTGTGATGATCACTAAGAGGAAATTTGTAATTTCTTTGTAATGTTCTCAGCGACAGGCGAGAGTTTTAAACGTAGAGTATCTAACTCAGGTAAATGTAGTTGTTGCGGAAAGGCTGATAATTATAAACGTTCACAGAATACAGTGAATTCTATAAATTTTTCGCATTTGCAAATGACTTGCTTCTTATTATCTGGGGTTTATATGTCCTTAGCACCAAAACACAATTACCGTGATTTATGACTTTTCTTACTTCTGATCCGTTGAAGTGGTTGTATAATGCCAGACGTTATGTAGATTTGTATTCCAAGCCGGAGCTTATGGATCAGCGCTTTATAAAGGAAGGTTCCTCAGTTTGATGGACATATTTGGGAAAAAAGTTGATAAATTGAACTATTGGTTTCCGTGTTCATTTTTCGACCCGCATTTCATCCAAAACGATGTGCGTCATCACCGTTTTTGTAGTTTCAAACGAAACACACGTATAAATGTGTTATGGAATCAATCAAACTGATATATCTTTTTTGATTCATATTACGGTAACTGACAGTTCTTTGGGATTTGTTGAGCAACGACCAAATGACCTTCATTTTACTTGTCACACTCGTTGATTCAGAGGATTTTCGATACAGGCTTAACGATAAAGTACCAGATTCTTCCACATGTTCAATGAAGATTCTTGGTATTTCAAACCGTCTTCTTTCTATCGGTTGTTTCAAGGGCATTTTCCGGTCAGTGTGCCCAATGGGGTTCCAAACTCGTTTCCACAGATTCCTATTTAACCCCCTTGTTTGTGAACACGCCACTGGGTATGAAGGGTCCACGATCAGTTAAGCTTTTTACTGCAGCGATATGAAAACACTTCCGAGTGTGGAACCTCCTGGATCCCGATACCGGCCTTCATCGGTGGTCGCGTTGGTCATATTTCTGTGCATTGAACATTGTTTAAGCTCAGCGTAAACCACTTGAAAGAGGTAGGGAGATTGTAATTTACTCATGTGACACGATAGTGAGTTCGATTTCCAAGACTTAATTACATACAATCTGTACCTAGTATGACAGCCAGAAGTGACATGAAATCTACGTTACATTGGTTCAGTATACAAGCAGTGTTTTTGGCGAGAATGACAGCTACATTTCCCTCTGTGCCTGTGTCCAGACCACTCAGGTGCATAGTCCGCTGTCAATCACTGATGTACTTTTATTCACTTGTGTGTACTTACGCGTGAGGAGGTGGAGTGAAAGCACTGACTGTGCTGTGTTCCGGTTTGGTGTTATTCTTTGGCAACTCCGTTACTTTCCTGCAAGTGCGTATATTCACAGTTCCGTTGGACGTTGCAAAATAAAGCTGTGCCGCGTAACAACCGTGTCAATCATGTGTATGAATTGCTATTTTAGAACTTCATTTCTTCTGTTGTTTACACTCCTTGGAAACCACGCGAGCAACTGCGTGATGTGTAGCGCTGAAATCAGAAAACATCAAACAAGTATGTATAGAGTTTCAGTTTGATTAATTTTATGTGGTCGTGAAACAGACTGATCAATGAAACTAACCAACTTGATGCAAAACCTTCTACCAGTTTGATTAACTACGTTTCTTTTATTCCATATCGGGTGGCCTTGCAAAACAAAGCACACTTCCTGCCAATGGAACATAAAGTGCACTTGTTTTTCCTGCCAGATTAGTATTGGTGTCATTTATGCGGAGTTTGAAATATTGTACTTGAATTTTTAAAGACTTCAGGTAATACGTATATTTTTGCATTGTTGTGTGGATTGGTGCCGTTCACGCATTCCCACTGCAATCAGTCTTGATATGTGACATGTATCCTTCAAATGGGATGGAATAACGAGACTGAATCGTGACCCTACAGTGCATGACAGTCAGCTGGGCTGATTCACACATAACAACCTAACGTCATGTAGGCATTTACTCACACGAATGATAGTTGTTCAATCTGATAATTCGCGATTAGGTTCTGATAGTAACAAAGACATAGCACGTACTTCTCGTGCGTAGGCTCTGTCGTCGGCTTTGAGTGAAGTTTGACAATGCGACTTTTTAATTCGGTTTGCACCGCAGAGTCTAACGACAACGCACAACACTGAAAGTATCAAGACAATGAAAAGCTACCTTAGCCGTTCACTATCGTTGGTTTTAACTTTTCTTGTGTGTGCACTCTCCCTATCTAAAACCGGCGAAAGGATATGATGTTAATAGCTCTCTCTGATCGATGAGTGTTTTGCGTAAGAACGGAAATGTCTACATAGTGATAGTCACCTAATGCATTGTTTCTTTTCTAGAGTGTAATTCGTCGGTACCAGCAAAATTATTTCACTATGAAACCTGATTACCCTTTAATAATACGCTTTAGAGACGAGTGCATAACCTTACACTCCGCGCCACTCTGAATGATACACAAATTAACTCATAAATTACAGGTAAATCATAAATGGATACTGCATCTGTTACTCATTATGTGAGGTAGAGATTTCTGAATAAAATGATCACTAACTTTTCCACTCAAGCAAATAGCTTTTGTGCGACCTCAGTTTACACCACTGGAAATTGATGAATATAAAATAGACTAGGAGACACTATTATTCCGAATGTAACTGATATAGTCAAGCTGATTGCAAGAGGATTTGTTTGCATTTACGGAGGGTGCTTAACGTTCTCCTTAGAACAATAGGCTATTATTAAAGGCATGCTTTTCTTTTCGTTCTTACTTCCTTTTTTGATCATGCAAAGATACAGTATTCAGGTAGGGGGAATCGGCCAATCGAAGGGCTGCCATACAACACACAATGAGGAAACTCTGGCGGTGGGGGCGGGGTTCGAATATACGTCCTCCGAGGTGATACCACCGGGCGATCTATTGTGAAAAGAAAACCTAACACTGACGCAGTTCACTGAGAGTTCGGATCGAAGGTGCAAGAGAAAGCAGAAACCAAAACCCACTAGTTGATATCTGCCGGTTAGAAACCTGTCAGTATTTTTCAACTATCACTTATGTAAGAATTCAGCGCCATGATAAGTATTGCTACGCCTCAGATAACAAACATTCATCGATTCTGGCTAGAAACGAATGCTTAACATGAAATCTTTCACAAGCTCTGAAATTTGAATGCGAGGAATGAAGTAGACCATCACTCGAAGAATAATCCACTTTGGAATGAAAATGAGAAACTTCTTTAATATTGCTATATATGCACGATCCCTTTTAGTATGCATTGAATACTAAAAAGCAAAGATATTTGACGGGTATTATTGACAAGTACTCGGATTTTGACACGNGCTGTTGCGCTACCACAGTTTGCAGCACAAAGTTTGTTTATCGCAGGAAATACCTTTCCACAATACTTTCATTCCCAACTGCTGAATACACCCAACCGTTCAAATTGAACTAAATATGCGCTAGATTCTACCCAATCCTTTGATACCACATTGTTTTTGATTATCTTTCTGGTGGCAATTAACTGAACTTCCGTCACTCTGAAAGAAGAATATTTGATCCGGCGACATATTTGTCTCAGGTTACAAAAGACAATGCGATTTGACAACTTTCCTCACTTAATCATCACATTATTCAATAATGATCGAGTTACGCAGTTCAACTACGCTTATGTAGTATGTCAGTTTCCAACTTTCAGCAAAATATTAGAAATGAGGAAATTTCGATTTTTCCTGGAAACATTCATATAAATCGTTTCGTTTCTAATTAATCTCTAATTGTTTCCATTCAATCAACAAAATGTGTTCTCTTACTCAGAAATTTACTGCTCCATATTTTTTGCTGCTGAGTTAAATCCATTTTTGGCTGAAGTTCAAACTTCTCAATTCCTCTCTTTTCGATGAATATTCAAAGGAGAATCTTCGTCTTGTTCCATTAGTGTGGAGGGTTTGAAAAGGTTTTACTCTTTGGAGGTTGATGATGTAATCAGCCAATTTATGTTTCTCCACAGTTAGTGAAAGCTTCAACATTTGTGCCACTAGAGAATATTTTTCGGAAATGAGCACCTGACTTTGCTTCTTTTCCGATATAATAGTCCACTAAGATTAGTGCTTCCATCGGCCTAATTCAACTAAGCATTATTTGCTGTGGTTGACTTATTCCGGTGTACCTAAATGCAAGCGTCTGGTTTTTCGGTACTAACCAATTCAAACCATCGGGCAAATTGGGTTTTGAAACCGTTGAAAAACATACTTTCGACTAATTCCCAGTAGTCGTGCTGGGATTCTTCAGTCACCCGGTCATTAAAATTATTTGATATCTTATTAGTTTGTAAATACTGAAGCATTCGAAACCTATATATAATCTTTTCATATATTAATAACTACTTTCACTTATGCTTTTCATAAATTAGACCTGAATAATTAAAGAATGGGTTAATAACGATCCACACAAAAGGCAAATAAATACGGGCATTTCATAAAGGAGAATTTTGCAGACATACACCTTCTATTTTTACCCTGTTTTCTGAAAAGCATCTTGGTGTCAAACATGCCAAAACTGAAAAATCACGTGCAAACTGCTGTCAAGACTGTTCCGGATGAACTTGAAATCTAGACGTAAAATAGACGGAAAAAGGAAAGTTCAAGAGTAGTATAACATACCTTTTTCAAGTACATATTCAAATATTGTGCTGAGGTTACATTCCTATGTGGTTACGCAGTCAAAAGGGGCACGATGCAACTGTTTATTTTACTCCAAATTATCAAGTTTACCATAACATTTAAGGAATGCACCCAGCGTGCCTCAGGTCACACATGACACGCAGAAAGCTATTTGAATTTATGGGTGTTTAACATTATTGGTCCTTGAGTATTCTTGTGATTGAAGAAGTTCGATTCAAAACACTCTTATTAGAAATGGTGGCAAATAATCCCAGTTAATCAAGCGGTCAACGTTTGGCACTTTATTGCTTATTTGCATATTGCACAAGTTGCTTAAGAACACGCCATGGAGACTAGTTGCACAACCACATTCTGTCTTACTTATGATTTTCACACGCATTAGGTAATTACACGTTAAACACCAACACTTTATTTAGAGTAATGCACCAAGAAAATGTTTCCCAAACCAAAATATAAGAAACTCATCCGCCGTTGAACCTTTCTCTTTCCATCCCTTTTTGATTTTACTATATTATTATTGTTATATTATATATTATGTACGTTATTATTATATTACTATAAAAATCGTAGTTTTTCACTTGATCATATATCTTAATGCTTTTTAATGGCCTATAATGGTAACCACGGTCAGCTACTTCACCGGAACTGTTACACCAATGAATCCTAACCCTTAGAATACTGGTAAATATCTAAAGTAAAGCCACCTTACAACACCGAAAAACCCTGGACGGAGCGGAAAATCTTGTGAGTAGTTAACTGATTTGAGTCTGAGTCCTCCATGGATGTGTTACTATCTACAACTACTTCGAAATGGGCCAACCAGTATTGCTGTTTCCTCATTTAACTTGTGCAAATATGTTTGAACTACTAAGACAAGTGTTTGCACAAGTCACTCACAGTAATTAAGGTAGATAAACGTGTGGTGTTTGAAATTGCAGTCTTAATAAAAGATATGTGCACCAGCCACAAAATCAGTAGCTTTCACCATCTTCAAACTATTGCAGTATAATAATGATGTTGTTGATGGTTGTAAACACGATGCTGGTCATAATTTATTTTCTTCATATACAACTCTGAAGTAAATATTTTTCTTTAAGAATCAAAGCAAAAAATACTTTAGGATTTTCTAATCTGAAGAATACGTCATGGAAGTAAACGGTTTATCTTATTGGTTAAACGCAGCATGAAGCTGACATTTGTTAGTTAAATCTTTCAAACCCAGTACATGTTAATGTACAAAAGATCGTCAATAAAATCGCGGCATCGTGATTTTACTTGAAAGCTTTATGATCAATTGCGTGCACAGAAACCACGAGAGCACAATGTGATGATGTCTAAAAGTTGAGTTCAATTTATTGCAACAGAGCAGTAAGGACGGGTTGCGTTCCTCTCCAGTATTCTTTTGGGATAAGAACAAGTTTCATAACCCTTTACAATGGTTTGGATTATCAATCTGATCATGTATAATGTAGCCAACTTTCGGCAGGAAAGTCTGAATGATGGAATATATGGTTTCTCGACCTAATTTATCCTTTATCATGAAGAGGATGATTGCCTAGTCTTCTTTCTGTATTTCAATCCGATCAAACCTGGATTTATGTCGCAAAACTAGATAAACAATAGTGAAACTCGAATACGTTTCTACCAGAAAGTTGGTTCCCTCCATTCAAGTATCACTAGAAAATGAGATAATCGCATTTGCGCCATATGCTAACCGCATAGAGTAATGTATTTAACTTAGTTTAGAAACCTTCTTTGTGGTATGCACTTGTCAGAGGGCTACTCAGATACAGTTGTATTAATAAGATAGTATAAACAGGTTGACTGATGATGTCGAGAACAAGCAAATGCGTTTAACAGCGGCACATGTTGTTCTAATAGCCTTACTCGAAGTACCACTGAGTTGTTTGGTTGCAGCCAATACTTCGGAGGTGAACTTGATTTGTATAATTATTTTAGTTTCTATCCCTCTGCTTATTTACCTAGTACTTTCATTACATTCATTACATTCAACAAATATTCCTGGATAACCTTTTTCTCACATAGGTTTGAACGCAGCTGATAATTATTTGTACATGGTAGCTTTTAGAGCACTCATTGCTTTCTCTGAATATAAGGCAAACTACCAGGTTACGCTTGCATAGGGGCAGCTCAAAACTGCATCTTAATGCAGCAACCGTTCTGTTTAGCCTTGCCATGCACTTTTCTACAAATGCATATATGTGACTATTTCAATTAACTGTCATCGGGAACATCAATTGGTTGTTTTCTTCCTTGTTGACTTAGTTGCCTAGACACAAGCCGTGCCACCCTTATGCAATATGTGTTTAGGGATGGGACTGAGCCAGTATACAGCTTACCGAATTTCGGCGGTGGTCGCTTACAAATAAGGAAGGGATGGATGAAAGTGCTACAGCACCAAAATAACGTAACTTAAATGATCACAAAGTTTTATGGTTGGTATATGTTTATTCTAAGTGATAAAGTGGTTCTACCCAACCGACACTGTTAGACGGAATATGAAAAAAGACCACAGCAGCACAGTATTGCACAAGTCATTTCCGGAAACATTTCGTTGTATCTGTTTAGGTACATACTATAGTCAAAGAATATAAGGAAAACTAACACGTAACAGTTATCAATGTTGAGATGTCGGTGGAACCTTCGCCCATCTTTCTATTAAGACCGGGAAAGAGTTACAAATAACACCTTTTGCTTGCACAGTTCAGGTTTCTATCGTTTCATAGCGATCACCTCTGCAAACTGGAGCAACTAAGAGTTTTGCGTGATGAGGAAACTTTTGAAAACCATATTCACGTTCGTTTGATGTCCAGTCTCCAACAAGTGGTGGTCGATCCATGACGTTGGTGTGTGGCGTTGGGCTGACCATCAAATTCAAAAGTGAAGGTGAAGGTTGTTTCAATTGAACACAATCTTTGGAACTGGTTGATAAAACCGGTGACACTATTCAACGGTAGGCTGCAAAAGGTAATACACTGCCAGGAATCCCTTAAGCTCCATGGTGATAACTTAAATAAATTCAATTTCTGAAGCACCTTATCAAATCCTTAGCTGTCGACTAACTTGATCGTAGATTGGGGGAATTAAAAAATGCTACCAAATACCATAGTAAATACCCAACTCAACTATTCATGCCTAGGTGCGACCAGCTGCTTGCTACAATAAAAGTTTCACTTCCATCATCGTAGGATAGTACAGTTAAAACAAGTCGAATTGTAAATTAACTTTTATTTCATTCGGTTAGGGTCTGGGGTTAATTCACAAGATTTTGTATAAGAGGGGCCTTTCGAATTCGGCCGCGCCATTTATTTCGAAAATCATATTTGCACCTTTTTGTGGATTTATTCGTCATCAGATCGCACCGTTATCAATTTAAGGACACCAAATGCTATCCTACACGAGCAAATTTATGAAATCTTTGTTATCGCGCGAGCCACACCTTTTGTGAAATATTCCAAGTGTGTAAGAAATAAGTTCAAGCGGATTATCAAAACACAAGGCGGCGGCGGAGGAAAATGTCCAGCAGGTTGGCACGTAGGCCTCAAACATTGCAGTATCAGTCAAATGCAAACTCCTCTCATTTTAACACCTAATATTCGTCCTCTGTTGGAAATATTCGAGAAAGTAGCAGACATCACATGAAAAAAGGAATACAAAAACCTAGGAATTATTATACTACAGAAATTGTGGCCGTACGAACAAATCCACAGTGAAATTGTACAGCTGGATGGATATAACTTGTATGGGGTTGATCGCCCCACGAGTGCCCGTAAATGTGGCGCTGTTGCAAATTACGTCAGCAACAACTGGAGTAAACCAACAACCGTCATCTACGAATACTCAAAGGATAAATTGAGTTGCCACGTCATCGAACGTAAGCCCCGTTTTTTGAGTGGGTTTTGTTTTATACTTCTTGGAAACGTTTACTTATCATCCACAATATCAGCAACTGACATAAATAGGTTTTCCGATATTTTTTCTAACTCCAGCATATCAAGAACAATTGAATCTCTGTGCATAATTTTTGGTGATTTTACTAGATATGATATAACTGTACTCAATACACGGGCATACAAAATTTGGTACATTTCCTACCAGACTCAATTCAAAACTAGAGTTCGTTTTTACAAACAGACCGCAAGCTTTCCTTGTCCAGAAACGTGCTCCTCTGGGCAGTTCAGACCATTGTATCTTAAAAGTATGCCCCACTGTATGCAGCAAACTAACCGGTACTCGTTTTTAAGAATGTCTTCCAAGAATGTGAGTCAAAGAAATTGTTCATCGGAGAACCCAGAGAGTCTAAGATCACTGATTGCCGACACAGAATTTCTGTGTTTCCCGATCAGATCCCTTCTGTCCTCTGTGAACATGTCACGGACTACTTTTATTTTTTTAACCAGTTTTGTCCTCTCAAAACGGTGTTTATCCATAAAGACAGATATTAATCACCGCTACTAAAACAGCTGCGCATGCGGAAAGTACAGGCATATGGACATGGACAAACAACCAATGACAGGCGGCTTAAAAATTCGATCAAAGCTGAAATAAATCGGTTGAACAAATTGTACATCGACACTATCCTGGGACAATCTAGTTGTCGTGGCACGTGGAAAGCTATCAACCGCCTGTGTGTCAGTTCGTATAAACACAAAAGGGAAACTGTCGACGTTGAAAGGCTAAATTCCGAGTTTAGTCCAGTTTCACAGTGCCTTGCCCAGCCAAACGTGGTCAGCTCTACGCCAACATCAACTATTGAACCCGCAACGGTCCTTCGACAGCTACTGAAAACAAAGATAAATAAAGCATCTGGTCCGGATGAACTATCACCCGTGGTATTCATGGTATGTGCGGACGCATTGTCTAAAATATTCTATGAATGTCTGATAAGCGGAAATATTCCTGATAGTTGGAGACTAGCCTAGATAACTCTCGTTCCAAAAAAAGGAACCCGGGAAGTATCGTTCTATGGGCTGCACGTCAGTCGTTCTCAAATGTTTTGAGAGACGCTTGATACAGTTTTTCGTCACTGAGTCAGTTGAAGACGACATATATCAATTTGCATATTGTTCTTCACCCTAAACACTTGATACCGCTGCATACCTTATTTATTCACTAATTTCGGCGCTGGATAAGAGAAGTAAGAATGGTGTTGTTAGAATATTAAAACGCCTTTAGCAGTCTTGATCGGTCGGT
>UZAN01041488.1:22096-58020 GCA_900618425.1 Echinostoma caproni
TGAAGTGCATGAAGTTAATGATACTAAAGTTATTGGTTCCTTATTAAAGATGTCTCTTAGATGATGACGATGAACATGGGAGGGCTCTTCCGTTATTGTTGAGCCCCCACAGTATTTATCATTGTGGTTTTGTAGCAGCAATCTCTCATTTAAACGATAGTTATCCAACCCCTTGGAGTGAACTATCTTTCAAGATAACTGTGTAGATTTCATCTAAAGTGAATTCACAGAAATTAAAGTCTGTGTATTGTTCTTCTGTGTCAACTGCATTGGGAGTTAATACATTACTTCCAGAACAGCGTTGACAATCCTGGTCAAAAGTCTTATCAAAAATTTGAGAAACCACCGAACGCCCACGTACGGAGTATCATACAAGAACAACAGTCTTGTGTCTGTGAATTCGTGTGACCGAAAACCGAAAATTTGGACGAATCGTTCTGGTTCGCATGGTAGGGACTAAAAGATTAAAAAAATCAATTTTCGAAGATACTTCGCGGAGTGTTTTATCAAGAGGTGTGATACCGTTTCGCTATTATTGCAAAATTGAACGCATTTTATGTCATTTAATGCAGGTATATCTGTTCCACCAATCGATTTCGAGAATTCAATCTCACGAGCACGTGAGGTTAATAACCACTTCGAGCGATTAGTATGAGTTGGTTGGCTAACAATTGATCGAATTTGTTCAACATGCACGCCATATTTAATCCTTCGTTTTTCAATCGATACCTGAACCACCTCGCGAGCGGAAATCAATCTCTTGATTTTACTGTTACGGATTTGCTTCTCCTAAACGTCAAGAAAAATAGGCAGTGCTTGATCCAAATCGTGCAATATTGTTCATAAGTTGGACAAATACGGAAATTTATGGGGGAAGAGCCTCAATTACGAGTCCCTTTTTCTCCATTGTAATGTTTTGACCGTGATTTATTCCAATGTAAATAGCTGCCACCTTGGTTGATATTATGACATTTGTAGAAGCTCCAAAATTGCAGCTCAATATTAGAAAAGAGCTGGTGCATAAAAGAATGGAGGTTCATTCTTACACATAAGTGACCACTGCTTAATCAAGGTATTTATTCCGATCAATTCAGATAACAGAATAAGTTTTACATGGGGTTCACATAAATTATACCGACAGAAGGTCGTTTGTTATTACGAATATATTGAAAAAGCAGATGGCAGCAAACTGCTAACGTAAAACGTCTTCCTACGAAAGGAGTATAAATATTTTCCAGGTAACGTAAAAACAGTCCAAAAAGGCAACCTTAAACTGTGCAGCTCGCTGGATCATCCATTTGCGGTGCCAACATACCTACATTGAATGAGATATCAAGGGATTTTAGGTAAACAGGTGATACAGAGTTGCAATGATGAGGAAAAACACAGATCACATCGAACCAAGACGATAATTAAAATGGAACGCAAACGGGAAAAGCTGTAGGTAGTAAACCTTAAAGATGATCTGGGAGGTTGGGTAACAACTGCTATATGTCACTGTTGAGAAGAAAATAGCTAGCAGCTGCGGTCGATTGATGATATGCCATTTTTAAACGTCGAATAAAGGACAGCGCGTATCATTTTTTCAGGAACTTTGATCAGAGTCATCCGTCCATTTTACGTTGGATTAGTTTTGCCGATTTCATGTTCTTCTCCCTCTACTTCACATTTAGTTGCTTACTTTGGCTGGGTATTCATTATGTAATAAATCTGTTGCAAACCTAATAAATGAACCAACCCGGAAACGAGAAGAACTCATAAAATTTCTAGGATATAAATATTCATGATGTTTGTTGATCATGACCATATATGTTCCCGCGTGTGGAGCATAAAACTGAAACCTTAAATATACGAGTCTCAACCGCATAGAGTGAAGCTCACGTAGCATTTTTTTTTCGTTTTCCCGAAGACGTTCTCTCGCCTTATCAGTTGCTCAAGTTGCTTTAACTTTCAAATCTATAAATTGTCTGTGCAATAGTTGTGATACAAAAATTAAGTGGGGGACTTTTATATTTTCTGCCGATATTTTGATATTCCCATAGTGATAATATATGTATGTCTTCGAGCGCGTTAAAAAAAGTGTTTATCAGATCTTTTTTACCAAATAGTAGCCCTCTACTAGTCCCGTGTCAACACTCGGAATATACCATTTTTATGGCTCAGTTGTGAAATACATTTTGAGGTTACACAATGCTGGGTATCTCATTCTGTTATTTGCAATCCATTGAAAGTTTATTTTCCTCTACTCGTAGTTCATAAGTAATTTTCATTTCTTGTTGGGCTTCAAATTCTTTTCACTTCAATGGTCCTCTTGTAGATTTGTCACACTGTCAGCAAGGCACTGACCAAACTGTGCGATGCTTTAAACATTTGAAAAAAATATTTTCACGATATGCAGTTGCAGAATATTCAGTCAAAAAGAGCACACAGGATACGCATACAAATTATTGGAGCAACACAAAGCCTCATGTGATCTGAATGTCATTGTCTGACTAAATAATGGTTAATGTACCTGTTGACATTCGGATGTTATGGACCAACGACGCATCCGCATTACTGGTTCTTGCGGTGACAGCAGACGAAACTGACCATGCTCCTAAACAATTGCCGGTTTCGGCTGAGTTGGCAAGCGAAGACTGGACTTCAATTGATGCGAATATAACCCACTATTTAGCCGAATTGACCGGGTGGTAGAGAAACAGCGGTCATTTTACTCAAGACATTAGGTAAAGAACCGGACACCAGGGGAATGTGTGTTGTTGAGAAATGTTCATCCACATTCATTGTATATTCTTATACGGCAAAGCTTTACAGTTTCTGGTGAGCAGTTCTAATCATTGAGTATAAAATGTAGAGTCAAACATAGAATATTTGGTCTAGGCGATTGTCATTTTATTACTAATAAACCGCAGTATCAATTACGACTGTTTACAATCTTGAACAAAAACATTGTTTAGGATAAAAACTGAGTTTTCAAAATCTGGATGATATAAATGACAATTTAAACCTTGTGATGACAAACACGTCAACCTTCAGGTTGCATTAACACCTAAATTTCATAGGCGCGTGAAGCTTAAGATAGTTATTGCTAAGAAACATGTGATTACCTTCGTTTGGTCGAAAATAAATGATTTTGTGAAAGAAGTGCAAACCCAGTGACTAATCTCTACTAGGATAAAAGATTCCAATTACATCATGGTATCTCAGATAAACTTTTGAACCGGTTAGGTAAACAAAGGCCATCGTTCGAAAAATCTAGAGATTGGTGATTGAAGAGGAGAACACTTGATAGGTACTTCTTTTTTATCAGGTAATACCACCGGTAATTACTAGTACTATGTCTCTCCCGGAGCTGGAATCGAGAATATTTGGGCAAAGATCTGAAATCCGCACCACTAAGTTTATAGACTAGCAGAAGTGCACATGATGGTATTGAACACGTCTTTTTGTTCGACTACATTCAAATTCAAGGGAAGCATTTTTCATCATTACATGTTGAGTTAATCCCAAAAATATGCGAACTCTCCTCTACTTTTGAACGTTGAAGATACCTAAAGCACATTAATTTCCATCTTAACCTCACACATTCGCTCGTGAATAGTGATTTGGGATAAATGATACTATAGATTTCGCCTGACCTTCTATTTAGGCTTAATCTTGAAGCACACTCCTTGGTTCATGCAGCCAAGTGTACTCTGGAATCACGGAACTCAAAAGAGTAGATAGCACAACCTGAACTAATTTCCATTAATCATTTTGGAGATTTGGTATGAATCTGTATCACACCCAGGAAACATCATAATTCTTTCTGCACAGCTAAACAAAAGTATATTGGGATATACTGCCATTTGATTTTTTTCTAATTACAATCTTATTGCATTGTTTTGTTAGTGAGATAATACGGTTTGGAATAACATAGATGATATTTTGGCCACCTTGGTGTTGACACTCAGAACAAGTATCAGGCTGTAATTGTTTCCGAGTCATAACAACGGAAGCTAGTGCTGAGACGAGTGAGGTCTGTGGCCTTCAAAAAGCGCGAAAAATGGGTTGTTCTGTATTGTGCAAATGGAAAACGAAAAACGGTCTGCTCAACTGCCTTGACGAGACCTAACCACGTTGAATCAGCTATCCAGTGCTTCCTAACTTTTCAGTTCACGCTTTATTTCCCAAATACACGACGAACTTCAACTTTGACATATGTATCTGTTACAGATTCGATGAAATTAAATATATTGATGAAAACAGTAAAAGTTATTTCGTTCACAGTCGCAGATAATAAACGAATGCAGCTATAATCTTCTAGGTTTTGTTGCATTATCAGAAAAAATTATTTCAACCACAGTATCCTAGGTAAATAATGTTGATTAAGCAATTCATAAGTAGCTGACGTGTTCCCGGCTTCAGTAGATTTTGCGATACCTAGCAGTAAAGTGGAAACACACGTTTTTGCTCGTAAAGCTGTGCCATGATGTGATGAATTTTCACGCATTAACTGAAAAGAAATCTCAATAAAAAGACGACGCCATTCAACAATGCGGAAAAAATTACCATTTTTTGGATTCCCGGATTTTAGTCACTCATTTGTCTTACATCAGTAAACGTAATATCCTTCACAGTTTTATTGATGAATTTACCATCGAACGAGAATGACGCTCGCCTTGATAAACCATAAAGTATGCATGCATGCTAATGATTTTGGTGTCCTAACGGAAACAGGAATAGTGTGCTTACCGAAAATCTCATTTAGATGCCCCTGACATCTCCATGCCTGTGATCGCTTTGATTACAGGTTTGCCTTCTACTTTTATGCTAATGAGCATGGTCGCTTTGATAACAGCACAAGACCCAATCAAATTGGAGCAAAAACAATTTTTGTCGTCAAACATTAGGCGACTAAATAAATATTTTAAAATTTCAATTCTCCATTTCTTTGATTCTGTAATTTCCAACAAAAAGAGAAAATATCCAAACAATCTGGTGAAAATTTATAGAAGCAAGTAACATGGGATGATTATTTTTATTAGTAACCCCGTTATTAGCAAAGATTCTGTGCATTGAGAAAACAAGCTTTTGCACACTTTTTGAAGGTGAATGCTCCAGCTAGTTTGATTACTGCTGACAATAACGCCTCGATTCATATGTATCATCACTCAATAGGATTCAAGCAATAGCTAAAAAACTAAAAAAACTAAAACTAATCTTTACAGTTGCACCCATAAAACACAGAGTGGAACATGTTTAAAGAAGCTTTATTTCCAGAGGAAACGCTGTCAAATCATACCTGAGGGTAAAAAGGTACAATATATCCGAGACCTCAGAGAGTCCTTTACCGATGTAGTTGATCACATGCCAAGACCTTTGCGACTTTTCTCAAAGCACAGAATGGTGATATATACTTTCAACACAACTTTTTGCATAGGGTACACTTAGAAAGCTTATACTGTCTTTTATTTCCTTGCATCATTTGGAAAAGCTTGGTAGACTGAGGGGAAACACTGTTCTTACAGTCATCCAGTGGCAACTCTTATGTCGAACGTGCCCGAAGAAAAAATATACACTGAAGGAATTAATGCGGAATAGAAAAATAATGAATGAAGAGGACTTGATTCGTGCATCTCATGTTTTATTAGGATCACCTGAAATGATCAGTTTCTGCTTTCTTACTTACATTAGTGCGCCTGTTGTACATATATCAACTATTTCTGACCAGTATGTAAACGGAGTACGAAAAATGCATCCCTTAGATCTAACTGCTTTAAATTATTGACTGTTGGTCAAATTCATATTTCCAATTGGTTTAAAAGTTCTGGTGATTGACGGCTATATTGCATAACGTATTCTTTTATACCAAGACCATTATTCTGGAAGTAAGGCTATCATCCTTCACGTCTTAACCCAAATTGTAGCCTTTTTATATAACTGTGTGATTGGCTGATAGTTCTGTTTCGCGGAACTAGCATCATTGCTGCGCACTTTGGTGATCGGATATTCCGTGTTTTAAACGGAAATTATGGGTACAAACAAACATTTCTCCCCATACGTTTGAACTCAAAGAACAATTGGTTACGGAATGCATGCCCATCTTGTTTGCTTTATTGATAAACTGGGTAAGACAGTAACCATTGGATAGTGAAATACTGGCTGTTTTTATGCATCCACGAAAAGTCCTCTGATGGCATGATAGTGTCTCATGATAAAAGGTTTTGATTTATCTTTCCGGTGGAAATGAGTGATATCAAAAGATAGTCTTCTGTGATTCATATGAGAGGTTTTATAGATAAAGCAGGATCTTAGAGCGGATAGAACACGAAGTCGCCGAATAGGTTACGTGGGTAGGACTGAAAAGGGTTACCTCAGGGGAAACCGCAATATCACATTAAAATCAATGAATGATTTCACATCCTGTTCTATTCATTGATTGTGAAAATCTAGTATACACTTTCAGGAAGGAGCGCGCGGCTATATGAAAGACTGTCTGGTTATTACACGTTTAATTAACCTTTTAAAGAAAATACAGAAAGTTTTTAAACAAACGTATAAATGAAATTTAAAGCAAGTTCTAGGAGTATGGAAATAATCACAAGCACAACTGTCCTTGCGAGTGAATGAATCAGCCTGCGTTGTGCATATTCTTCTTTGGCGACGGTGCCCCTGTAGAATCTCCAAAAACGTTCCTGCTACGGAGGATAAAATACCCGACATTTTGATCTGGGTATCGGATTTTATTTTAATGATGATGTCATTGTCCATCAATAATATATAAAGAGTGATTGGTCAAAACTGTTTGACTTTTTCTATCAGTTGTGGAAGTAGTAATCAAACGAAAGATACTGAAGTTTTTTCCACATTTTCCGGAATTGTCATTTGATGGCATTAAAGTCAGAACAAAAGCTTGAGATGAGAATTTACTGTCATGAGAATATTAGGGAAAATCAAGTTGAGTGCTGTCTGCAATGAAAATACGTTGTTATGTAGAAAAAATATCTAAAGGAATGAAGGAATAACTTATTGTGGAGAATCAATGATTCGGGAATAGAGATGTGATCCTCGAGATAGTACTTTGTACATGAAGATGAGTTTCAGTTATTTTGTTTTCCATGATTGATGAAAAGTGTGAACAAAAATGTAACCCTGAAAGTAGAAGAGGTAAACGATGTAATACTTATTCGAGTAGGCGATGATACTAACTCGTATGGCAGCAAAGACAACTCATTTAAACTCTAATACAAACTTTCGGTCTTCTTTTAAACAACTTATTTTGAACCCATGCCAACATATTTGTTAAGCGGTTTTATCTGAGTAAAAACATTTCAGATGTGTTAATCTAAGTGTATGCAGCCAAAGATATCCAGTTTCACTGAAAAACAGAGTTTCTAGGATCAAAACACTTTATTCTCTTTTTCCAAATTATCTTATTGAGTTCAAGTAGTAGTGTGGGATGTTTGATCTTTCGTAAACGTGAATGTTAATGTTTAAACGGGCAGCGTAATAGACAACACATTAAATCAGGATTAACGGCTAATTAGTTATCCAATAAACTAAAGTATTTGGCAAATCCTGAAATGATCGCCTTGCTACTTAGTTTCTAAACATTAAAACCGACCGAGTGCAATTCGAACAAAACGCGTGAACGCAATCAAACACTCTTCTGGTTATCCATATAACGCAATAAATGTACTGGAGTCGTTATGATCGGTTTCTCGTAGAACCAACTGAGGTTAATCAGGATGAGAATAATGAAGTTCATCTCATAATTTTGCGGTAACTGATCTACAAAGAGCACTAGGTATCTGCAACTTGTTATTTTGCTTCTATCAAACAAGCAAATATTCCAGTAGCCGTATTATACAATCTGTCTGAGAACTGTGTTTGATTGGCGACTCGTAATACAATACAAATTGATGCGATTGTTCTACGTCTATAAATTTCATTTAAGTAGTTAACGACTTAATTCATTTAAATCGTGAATTGCATTTTGATTAGATCAAGCAAAGCGTGAGTTAAATCGTAAAAGAAATGCACAGCTGTTTTGAAATCGTTGAGTTTCCGTAGCAATAAAAATAAGCCGACAACAGTGGGGATCGAAACCTAGACTTTTCAAATGGAACGCATTCGTCATATACCTTGACCACTCGACAGCTGATCGAACGGGGCCAAACTCATCTTTACCGAGTTTTTGCGGGCATCCCACCTCGCTCATCTCAGTCCTAATCTTCAGGGTTATGAATACGTTGAAATCATTTTGTTCCGGATTAATTGTCATATTGCTATGCCTGAGGTGTACCTTTGAGGTTATGCGTGTAATTCTCAGTTGCGTCGATAGATTTGCTCTGCTTATACGACCCAACCAAGTCAAAACAGCTTTACAATACTGCTTTACTTTCTAGTTTACTCCTTGTCGAAATGAGATGCGTATTTTTTCGTTATTGCTTTTGCATATGTATTGATTACTAACTACTATTTCCTGAAGATGATATGGTAGCCATGCAGATATTTGGCCCTGACGCAGTTGATACCGGTTTCAGTTTCGATGTCAACCACCGACAGCAGATAGTATTCACTTTCTTACTGCGATTTGCTGTGCACGTCCCTCTGAAACAGAACGTTTGCAACCACACGTTGCATTGAGGAAATCACCGGTGAACTGTCAGCACAAAAATTGCATCAGTCATATACATAACCAATGTTTCACTGAGAGGTTGATTTGGTATTGTGTGACCACCACTCAGATGCATGATCAATTACTGTTCGAGTTCAGTATGCGCGTTTGCTCACTTCGGCCGCTGTCGAAAAAGCTTTGAAAAAGGGGATTACATCGCTGCTCGTTCAGTTTTCCGGGGATCATTTTGCCGTAAAACGTTCCAACAGGAGATAGCAACCATTTAAAGAAAGTTGTTGTGTAAGCGTCAGAAATGAATAGACGTTTGGTTTTTCGGGGAACATAGTTACCGGGATTCATAAAATGACAGCTTGATGGAATATGACAAGAAAATAAATCACCAGAGAATTCGAGGACTATTATTCAACTAAATTACTTGTTGTTGTTGTTGTTTACTTCTGATTTCATATAGCCCGAAATGCTCAAAGCAACCCCGAAAATAATTTAATTCCAAGACTGACATAAAGTGCTCTCGTTAACTGGCGTAACTTTGGTTCTTTTCGCCAGTCTTGATGTGGCAAATTTTCATCCAGCGAAGGGTGAAGCCAATTATCTAACACGTTTTTAGTTATTTCCAGCGATGAATTTATCGAAGTAAATAATTCACATCAATAAACATTTCTGATAACGTTTCATAAGGTGTTTAATATGTCGGCATTTTACAATACAAAATACTTCTGATGCGAAATGTTCGAGATAGATGCTTTAAGTAAAGAATACAGAATAAGTAAAAAATCTTCATTCTCGCAGCTAGGAAAACTGATTCAATCAAACTTGACTATTATTCAACTTTATACATGGCTTGGAAATTAGATTTGTTTTTTAATTCCATCAAAGCCCAATGTATGAATTTTTGTATTTGTATTTTTGACTGAAAGCATGTCTTTATATGAGCTATACCGAGAACTGTGCCTCAAGATTTGTGAAGGATATATATATAGTTGATTTAATAAAAAGCTGAACATATCGGTAGGTTGCTATTTAGCTCAATGGATATTTTTCGTTCTCTAAAGCTACCGGGTTCGTTATCTTTAGGGATCTGTGGGTTTCGTCTAAAAAAGGAAGCTCGCAATGTTTTGGAAATGTTTACCAGCGATATATTTTAGGCTCTGCTATGACGCTTTTGGATGTACAGAAACTTCGATTACCATTGTATTTTGCTGAATTAGATTTTTACCGATTGGTTTGAAAAGGTAATTTTCAATGATGGGAGTGAAAGTTAAATACACGGATTAGGTGGGAGGGTTATTTGTCCTTATTGGATGGCTTTAAATCGCCGCCTTTGAGAAGACAAGTTGCATAATCAAGAATATGACATCTTTATCTTTTGATAGCCTACCGGCAATCATTTCAGGTTTCATTATCTGTAGATCAGAAGTCCACATTTGGTAATGCAGAGCATAATCAATGATTTCGGATCAAGACGGAATAAATAATTAGCACCCCGAGTTCGCTTAGGGTTAAATGCAATTTTTTTTAAATTCACTCAAATGGTATACATTGAATATAAAAATATTGTGAAACCACATTTCATTTGGTAAAATATTACTACAATTTTGAATGGTTGTTCGGCTTCATTGCTGTCGTAATTTGCTTATTCCTCGTTAGCTTATTTCATCAATTATTGATACCTTCTAGCAAGCTCCAGAATTGATCAAATCCCAAAATAGCCTCCACAGACCTACCTGATCATTCTAATCACCATTCATATGCGCAGTAAAAGAGTGTCAAATGTACCATTTGCCAGAGACAATTACCACACATATAATCGTTTCCTGATCACTTGTGCGTACGCAAATTGGGCGTAGAATTGATAAAGCATTGACCAAGGATGCATGAGAGAAATAGTTTATATCAAAGCGTTACTCATCTAAATGGTTACACTCCAACTTGCGTATTAAATCTAAAGGTATTTTGACTGGTATCACTGTTTTGAATCATATAAAGAATGGGAGTCTCAGCAACTAATACAAAATATCAAACAATTGAAAAGAATTTAATTATATAAACGTTTTTGTCTGCCTGAGTGACCACATCAAATTGTTTTTATTTCCGATTTGCAAAAATCGAAACCTGTTTTCACCTGTTTTCTTAAGACAACTATTCAAGGTTGTCCGTTCTTCCCTATTTTTTTATTTCCCCAGGCAGTATTTGTATGGCTGAAGCCCCTTTTCTGAAAGTTGACTGTAAATTTGTAAATTGAATAAATTAAAAAAGGAAGTAAAAGACATTTATTTATAGTATAGGGTAGGATCCTCCCAAAGGAGGGATGCACCATGTCCCAGAAACATCTGAGCAAAGTGTATCGATGATTCCACACATGATGGTGCTTCGAGTTAGCGGGAAGACGTTTGCAGAGCCAGGAGGCCAAAGCCTAACATCTATTGTCCAGCAGACCAAGATACGCCAGCTGGAGACAGCCTTTTCGTTCGGGTGGTTTACCAACCGAAAAGACGTGTGATAGAAGGACAGATATGATAAATTGAATTGAATAAGATCCAAACCTACGAAGGTAGAATTGTAATAACAAAGCCACTGTTACCAGACAGCAGGCTGCTGGACACAAGAGATCACCTGCCGGATATTAAAAATCAGTTCACAATTTTCTAGTTTCTGTGTTTGGATTTCGCTGCTCTTCTTTTAGTCATTTCCTTTTGTGCGGATTCGCGTGTACTTAAATTTCCGGAATAAAAACACCCTCAAAACGGGCTGCAGATATTTTGTTACTACTATAAATTAAATGTTCTATGAAACTTGCGGCTTAACGCGACAGGAAAGATTCTGAAAAGCAGACGTCTTCCTATCAGAACAAAGCTACTGCACACATTCAAGTCAAGAGTGCACTTTATTTGTCCAATGTTGACAGAATTTTCAATGAAAAGAATGTTAGCACTTTGTTCTGACATACACGATATTAAAAATGAGTTCAAAGATAAGATAAATAGTTACTTAGACGTGAATGAAGAGGACTTTGAGAACGCATAGCAAATGAAGAAAATTTCATTATGTGATTTTACATTAGACTATGTATAAGTTCGTTTGATATTCGTTCCCTGAAAGCCAACAAACGTGAAAGGTAAGATACAACGGAGTTGTGAAAAACAGTGGTATGAGTATATAAAGGTTTAAATTAATCGTGGGTGCTAGAAGTTGAAATAAAGCGAAATAAGGCTGCGTGTAAAGAATGTGATGCATCGGACAAGATAGAGTCATACAGACGGTCGCATGCCTTAGAATGTTGGTTGACAATAGAATCAATCAGCTCCTCATAAGATACAGCTTCATATCTAAAGATGCCTTTCAGAGAGCGTTTAATTATTATGAAATCCTTAGACAGTAGACCCGGTATAATAACGGAATAGCAGTAGATCCAATGGCATAAAACGAAATATAAAAGGCCGACTTTATGACTTCGGGAAAGGTTAGTTCTCCGTGACAGGACCGTATGAGATCAGCAGACAGGAAACATCCAAGATATCTGAAGTGTTGTTACTTTTCAACTTTTAATTTATCGAGTAAGATTTTGGGACTGTTCCCAAATGAAACCAGGTGTTGATGGCCCACGATTATTGAAAAAGAAATCTTCAATGCATTTGGGCGGGTTTAAAGAAAGGTTAACACCATCGGACCATTCAGAAATGGAACTTATGGCTGATTGAAGGGAGCTCTCGTTGAAGGGTTGTTGTTGTGAGATGCCTCACCAACTACTATGTATGTCATCGGCATATTTAAATATGAAAACATTTGGAGTGACTGGTAAGTTTCAGATGTTAAAGAAGAACAGAAAAGGGGATAAAAATACACCCTGCATAACGCCTTAGTTTACAGTAACAGTGGTAGACCTAATACCATTGAGACAAGTTAATTGGCGTCGGTCGGTAACATAGTCGTTCATCCAATTCAAAATATGCGGCGGTAGATTATATTGCCGTAACAGTGACTATACAGTTTGTGTAGTCCGACAAACAAACATGAACAATTTTGTGTTTTTGGTCTATAGTGGATAAAACAGAATGTACAAGACAAGCAACCGCATCTAAAGTAGAACGACGTTTACAATAAGCAAGCTGAGTGGAATCACAAAAATCAAGATTAGACGATAGATGCTTAATAATAATTCGATCAAAGGTCTTAAGCAATACTGAAATACTGAGGCCGAAACTTACCCTTTTCTTTTGTAGGTACTGGAGTGATGCGAACACCACGCCATGTGTTAACTAACCTTCCTTCTGACATGTATTAAAGATGAATGAAACGGTTCGTGCGAGGTGGTTGGCGCACGTTTTAAAAACTACTGAGAATAACCCATCAGGACCAGAGGATTTATTTCTGTTGACAGCATTTAAGTCCTTTAAAACTTGCTCTTTTGTGACAGTCACCGGAAGGTGAAAATGAAGTGACGTCGTATGTGGACTCGGTAAAGCTTGCGCAACATTTTTCTCTGAAGCAAAAGATTTGTTGAGTTCATTGATATCACATGAGGATGCAGTAGGTAAAGTTGAACGACTACAGAGCAACTTCCGTCCCTTCCATAGCTAACGGCAATACTTCTCTTCTAGCATGCTGTTAACATCCAGCTGATTGAGATGGGCTATCTTACATCTGATATGAAAATTGACAGATTTAACCATCAGTCTATCTCTTGCGCGATACACCATTTCTTTTGGCCTACGTAACCATTTTAGTCTCTCAGAGATTAAGAGTTTAGGCCGTGGATGAATCCTTTCCTGAAGGAAGCACACATTATAACAATAGTTTAGTTTTTCTTCCTGGTGGTCTAGCTGCACTAAATAATTGGCAGCCTTCGATGTGAATCAGTTCGTCGTCGACTGATTCCTGTACCAAGATTCTTGGAAAAGTAGCACAACTAGTGCAGTACTCTCCGTAGTGAATCAGAAGATCGATGTCCAATAGCTTAGAAAGAATTGAGCAGACACTCTAAGAAACAATAATCGGAAAACCAATGCTGTCCACGTTTCGGTGCTCAAATGCAACTTTCCAATTGAATTCCTGGTGATCCTTTGGACATGATTTCTCACAAAATGAGAAAAAGCACGTAAGGACAATTCGTTGATAAATCCCACGGATACTCCTATGGAAATTAAACTTAGCGCGTTGTAGGTAATCATTGAGGTCACTTTACTTGACAAAAAGTATATCCAGAGGTAATGTGTGATGAAAAAACCAAAGTCCCAACGATAACAAAAAATGCTGATCATTTTCAAAGGCCCCGCCTCAAACCTCAAACAGCCTAAGGGTGGAAATCTCAGCTGTCTACAAGTGAGTGACAGTGAAATTGCAAAGAATTAAAGAAATATCCTGCAACCAAAAGAATACTAATGTTGCTCAAATCAGATTCACGCGCATATTGTGAATAAAAATTAAAAGTTTAAAATTCAAAATAGGCGCTGTTTTGCAATTTGACTGAATGCAACCGTGAACAAGGTCTTCCCAGTTTAACGCTTGACTTGTAAATTGAGACGATACTACATATTGCAGTTTAACAATGAAAACGTTTTTTAACTAAAGTTTCTATTTCACGTCACAGATATTCTCCGTTTATTCTCAAGAACGGGTTTGTCTTTCCTGTTATTCGCTATTTATGTTCACCCCCGAAGTTTCCTCCTTCCATATGTTTGGTAGCTTACTATGTCCGTCGATAAGAACAACTATGCTGGAGTAACATCCACAACAACTGGGTATGCTATGGCTATCATTTTGGTAGATTTAACAAACAGTTGGGAAAATTCTCTCTCTTTGGATTTACCAAAATATCAACTGCATCATCTATCAATGCAAAACATCTTTGCGCAGTTTTGTCTTTGACAGTTTCGATTGTCATTGCCCAAGACTGTCTCTCTCTCTCTCTCGTGTGTCCAGTATTTGTAACTCAAACCTCATTTCACAAATTAGCGCCGCCCCATCTACGACGGTTAAATGCACAAACTCGGTCCGCGCAGTACGTTGTCCGTGGTGGCCTTGTTGGGGTTCACATACCCCCCCCCCCAATTTGTTCAATTGCTTGATTCAGGCAATCGTCTTCCAGCACTTTCTACTCTATGAATATCGGTTTGTTAGGCCAACAGTTGATGAAGCTCAAACTGATAGAGATTTACGTGTTACAAGTTTCAGCATAGGCTTGAGGCCGAAAAACACCACAGTTTACAGCTACTATTTTGGGTGTCTAGGAATGAGGCTGTTGAAAATCGCATCTTCACTACGGCATCTATAAAAGTGTCTTTGTTAAACTGATACTATCTCAGTTACTCAATATTGTGCAATCAAATTTTGTACAACTTGGATTTCTTTCAGCCATTCTAAACAAATTTGTGTTTTAGATTTATAAAAAGTAATATTGCCCAAGAAAGAGAGATCATTCATAGTTATCATGCTGTCGAATAACAAAACGACTTCAACCCTTTTTAGATAACTGTTAATAATGACAAGAATCAAATTTATATCGCTACTCATTTTGTAAATTACGAAACGTGGGATGTGGTTGATTGAAGGTTATCATACGACAAATGGAGAGCGGAGTGACCACGATGACGTTCAAAATCATTAATTGTTCAGTCTCTGCCAATTATTTGCTGTTTCGTAACGTGCTTGAGTTTTAAGAATGCAACATATTATGTCCTCAATTTACGTCAACACTGAGTTTGTGGTTGGCCTTCTGATGATGCTAAAGAACCGTGGACGCTGCTTTTACCTCTCAACTAAAGTGAGTCCCTGTTTCTTTAGCGCCAAACCACGTTATACTAAATCGTAATCGAGCAGTTGAGGTGGAAATCACAGCAACAATATTCAAATGTGTTTTTAATCTGTTCTCAAACTATTTATACCAATGTTTAATTGCCGTTAACTGTCTGACTAAGAGGCAAGTTTAACAAAAAAGACTGACATTTAGGTTGTAAAACAATTATTGTAATGCTTATAACCTACGGTTTTTGTAGAAGTGCTTTTGGTTTTTTTAACGTGCGTTCTTTTATTGTAACCATTTCACTCGTCAGACAAGCACATCAATCTTTAGTTGGCTCACTTCGTCAGCACTGAAAATGCACAAACCCCATTCCGTTACATCCTAGCGTTGCTTTTGATTGACTGCTTTTGAATTTGTGTTCTTCGTGCTCTGTGTTTCAGTGTATGGAAGCATTTTCTGTATACGAGTGATGTAACTTGAACACGTGCACGAAATAAGACAAGAACATTATGATTGATTTTTTCAACATATCTGCCTATTGATTGTGCAACTTTCCCTCCAAATCAAGCAAAAGAAACTATTGCTGCGAGTTCCTGAGGGGGTCGACACTTGCAATCTGATACATGAATTATCGAATTCTCTAACCAGGTAGATATATAGAAGGGTAAATCCTTGGAAGAATACATGTGATAAATAGGTCTATAGATTTGGAGAGATAGACACAGATGGATAGACAGATAAATTTTAGATAGGTGAATAAACATAATAAGATAGATAAGTACATACATAGATAGATGAATCGATAGATAGATAGATAGATAGATTGAATAACTGATTTACTGATGAACTGATTCTAACAAAGGTTTTTAGTTCTCTTGTAAATGTTTAGACGAACTTTTACTTACATTTAAATAGCAATGGCCAACGAAACAGATCACTTTTTGAAAAAAATTCAGAAATTCTAATCAGTAGAAGTATGACGAAGACGTATCCACCTTCCTTTTAAAGTCTACACGTACAACAATAACGAGCTAAACAAATACTCTAACTGAATATAACATGCATGGATCCGCGAACCACCATTCTTTTAGGCAGCCGAAAATTATACTTCCTCCAAATTGTGACATTTTTTCTTCCACTAATCCTATTACAATTTCACGTGATAACTACTACCTCATAAGAAGAACAGATAACCATCATTCTTTGCCACTTGCGCAATTTGTTTCCTATTTCAAACACTTGTTCTCTAAGCTAACTCGCTATACAATATATTGCAAGATAGACTATTTCCGGTCATTCCCCTGAATATCACGTTTCACCACAATCGGGCAGGCACGTGTCATCACCAAACGAACGAGAAACGGGTACAAGAGAATCCTTTTCTCGGGTGAAAATTTGTCAAGTGAACATGCAGTTCACAAATCATCTGTGCACTCTTGTCACATGACCTGAATTTCAACCTGCATTCGGCTAAGAAACCAAAGAACATTGTACCGAAAGCACCAAGATTAAATTTAGACCGATTATCAGATTGAAGTACACTCAAATTGATTTTTTACAGACATATCATATGATCCAGGATGGTATCACACTTGAAAAATACAAGTGTCGGGATGGAAAAAGAAGTCTGACGAAAATGCATGAGGTACGTAAAAAAGTGCGCTTATTCACCACATCTTATCTGAACTATCCTAACATCAGTAATAGACATGTAGTGTAAGTGTCATATCGAACGCACAGAACTACAACTTTTACTAACTAGCGAAACCAAAGATAGATCTGGGGGGGTCAAGCTGACACAACTGTTACTATAAGTAGTTCTTCATCGCACCATGACTGATGTTATTCGGCATGAGGTAAGTTAACTCAAAATGAATGAACACGGCTAAATCGCGGGTGAACAAAGCTTTGAAATCAAACGATTTAAAGCTCTTAAATACTGGTATCCATAAACCTCAATGTCAACGATAAATGATGCTCGAAATGGGATTTTGAGTCGAAAAATCGAGTTCAATATTTGAGTATAATTTTCCCGAGAATACGCCATCAACAGCTCATTTATTGGCAACAGCTGTGATAGAAAATCAATTGTTTCCTGCAAATGGGGTGTCAACCATGTGCTAAGCAGGTATATAACCTTTAATCAGAGCCCATTTTTCACATTTGACTGCGATTTATTTGACTAATTGTTTCCCCTCATTTTCCTGTCATTTATCGTCAATGAAAAGAACTTCTGATTCACAATAAGTCGTTTTGTATAATGAGTGAGACAATCTGGCGTTTTATAAAGCGGTATGATTTAGACTTCCTCTAGTTTATTACACAAAAGTAATTTTCATTAAGGGTGAATTGGTCAATGAGAGGGCGGTCATCAAAGCAAACAGAAAAACCAGGCAGTCAGGGTGGGAAATTGACCTCCAGGTGATAAATTTTAAACCCCAATACAGGCTGGACTACCATCAACCAGTTACGCCCAAACTCTCATGGGCTCGTGGTTAAGTTGGAGGTCATTGGATTTGCACAATCTACGAGAAATATTTACAGTGAACTCCCATACCATACTAAAGTAACGAAGCATTTTATCACATAGCCAAAATGATTAAGATTAGATAGATTTATTTGTGCATTCGATTGAACAAAATTCGTTCTCTGAATGAATGAGGACAAGTCAAATGAAAAGTAAAGACAAGTATCGACTTCCACCTCCTTCTGATGTAAAAAAAATCAAAAGTGTAATACTACAAACTTTAGGATACACTCAATACTGATAACTCGGTGCTGTTGTCAGAGACCACTAGGTCAACTTGAGTGGAGATAGGGACGGGACCAACAACGTCAGTAGGAGACTCGTTGGAAAGATGATTCAGTACGGTGATCACAGGGCAATAGAAAATTTATTAGAAAGTAAATCATGTTGGCCAAACTGCTAAAACACTTTTATTTCAACGTTAAATACCATACAGAGGTATTGAACAAACTCGTGCAACATCCTGGTTTTCATCACATTTGTTCCTCTCAATGCTTCGTTTTTTCGGCACACTCAGGGGAGTGAATATGATATTGCCCCATTTTAGATGCAACATATCTGATATAATCCCGGTTATGTCTTTGCTTATATTAGTCACATGCCACTGAAATGCACGATTTCATCATTTTGATGATGGTTACTAGTGCTTCAGTTGTAAAATAGCAAAGTCACAGTTCTTATATAAAAATGCGTGAGTAGTTAGTAGCAAAATAATTCATCAACTTATTTAAGCGAGAATATTTTCATTAATTTGCTTATTTGCAGTGCACTGAATGAAAAGAGATAAGCAATTGAGAATACATGTGCTCAAATTAACAAACAGGAATAATTTAATAAAGAGAATGAATTCTCATGCTGCTTTTTTTAAAATATTTTCTAAATCTCACCCTTAAATTGCGAAATACTACACATTTTATCGCAACAATCAAGGTCGCGCAACTTCATTCAACATACAAGTATGATATTGGAGACTGAAGTTCATTTCCCAATTGAGAGTGATGTTGCACTAGTTTGATCGGCACCGGTTTGTTGCATTGCAAAAGATAACGGGTGACTGCGTATAAGGTTTTGGCAATCCACATTGAGTTCTTGAAGAGCGAGAAACCACTTAATGATGTAATCTATCGACAGGGTACACCACAGGACACTGCTATTTCTTTCGTACGGTTCCATTCAAATGAACATAGAATGAACGAACATTGAGTTCACTGCGTGATTAAATAATGAAACGCTGGAAAATAAAGATATATTCGATTCTGTCAAATAGGGCAATTAATCTATGCAAAGATGATACGCGAACGGTTTTCTAAAATCTCGAAAACAGGAAGGAGTTTGAACGGAGAAAACGAAATGGTTGACAAGGAAGAAAATGTGAGCCTAAATGTAGTGTGTCCACCAAAGATAATGCTAACTGGATATTATTTCCTGCTACTTCCGGAAAACTGACTATAATTATTGGTGAACAAGCAAAGATTCGTGGACGAAAGTCAACTGGAAGAAAACCAAACAGCAGAGGAAAGAGGTAGCATTTACGAATGGATCAGGAACCAGATGGATAGAAGAGTTCTCATTCGATGGTGTTCGAGAAACTGAGCCAAGTGTACTGCTTCCTCAAGGAGATAGTGGCTATCTGAAAACCGGTCAGCCAATTTTTTGTTCTTTTCACCGGATGAGTTGCAGCACTGATTCTGAGCAGTTGTGAGAAGATTAAAATGAAGAACGGAGGAACCAATAGTGGAAATGGGCTCCCCTTCTCGTTCGAACTTTGCGGAAGAAAGCAACTGAACCTTGATTGGTTAATTCTCGGAACTTAAAAAATGGGAAATAAGCAAGTTAATACCTTAAGAGATAGTGTTTACATGAATTAAAGTTGAACAGAGTGCGTCCAAAACTTGAAGTAAGTTTTTTTAGAGTATCAAGCTTGGATTAGCCCGTTCGATTGTTCAGAAGCACCGAGCACTCTTGATGGTATTTAAGTAAGTCTTTGAATTAAGTAGGTTTTAGAAATCCAAGCAGTTATTGATGTTCTATCCCGAGATGAACGAATAAGATCCGTTAAGGAGAGGGGAAGCATAGTGTAAATATCGATAATAAGCATGTTTCAATGAGTAAAACAGAGAGGTGTAAATGAAGATAAGTAAATTATATGGACCAAGACAGTCAGAAATTTGTTGACCTCATATAAAAAACCAATCAACACCAATTTATTTGCCTACGTTTATGGACAATGAATTAAAGGCAGAAGAAAAACAAATTTGAAAAAATATGAGAGAGAGAGATGAATTTTTTTCACAATTTAGACAATTTTGAGGAATACAGTTCAGTGCTACGTAAATGAGAAGATCCCTTGATGAACACATTAATATATCAAGAAATTGTGCTGCTTGCGGTTTCTGGCATCTAGAGCACGCGATATGCTGTTTGCAATGCACACGAGGTTCAATTTTGATAGGTATTATACGGACAGATAAACTCGCCGAAGAATTATAGACCCTTCTCTATCAAAAACATGTGCTTGGAAGCGGCTAGTGACATTCCGTTCTACCTCATACCGATTCACATACACAGATATGCGTGGGCGGAGGCGTGTGTTCCAATGCCAGTGAACTTTGATGCGCCGGTTCGGATTCCTCAGGTTGACACAAAGTTCCTCGCTTTTGTACAGATCGCATAATAGCGGTATCCTGTTTGATATTCAATCTGCTGCACACATACGAACACTTAGGAACATAAAGAATCCATACGAAAATATTTGTGTGCGCTTGAAAGCATGCACACATTAGCATTAACGCGATAGTCAGAAAGAACCGGATAGCCCTACGGGACTTCTCGTGCGCACGCGCGCGCGTAAGCTCAGGGTGGTTTTAGGGTGGGTCATGGTCCTGTAGGTCAAATCACTCAAGAAGGTTTTGCTTTAATCATATGAGTGTTTTGATGGTTTGATCGTAACAGTAAGATTTCACATAAGTTCAGTAAACGACGAAGAATGATACATATGTTGGAGTCTATTAAAATATATCCTACAACAAATAATACTAGTGCAGAAATGATCACATTTAGAAGAGTATTTTGTTAGAGCTGAGCTGTTTAACCACAAGCGTATTTTGGATTCTGAACGACGAATGACAAAAAACCGGGCTGGAGAAATTGGGTGGCATTTATAAGGAAAACCGTGCGTCGTTTTGATTTTATTAGTCGAACAAAAAAATGGGATCAAACTAGGATTTATATTTAACTTTTCGGATTCCAGAATCAGTCCAAATCTCAGGGCAAAACAGTGTTCATAAGAAAGATATCAGTTTGCTCATGAGTAACATACTGTTAGATTAACAAAGTCTCAGTATTTTAATTATCTGTGAAGCTTCATCACCGCAGTGGCCTGCAAACAAAATCCTCATTCGCAAAACAACAACGCTGTGTAAAAGCCACAACCTTCAGGGAAGCGGCGTTTAATTCGTCAAACCATGCGCAGTTTGGACGAAGTTAATGTACAAAGTGCCCAATCCACCTCAATTTCTCATCAAACAGCTGACCACAGAAATGAGTAAATGTTACTATGCCTCTTCGTTGGTTTGTAATCCAAGTTGTATTGAACCAGGTGCAGTGATAATGATATTTCAACACAGATATAGTCACGAATTTCGGGTTTTGGTTTACTGATGTTGGTGGAAAAACATTTGCGCGGTGGATGACGCTTCCTCAGCAAGGGAATTGATTAAGCTTGGTTCTGTGGCATAATTAGGGGAGGTTCAAGAAAATGTGACCCATTTAAACACACGTGCATAATCAAACTCAGGTTTTCAGAATGGAGAATAAGTGAGGATTCAAGGAACTGATTTACATGCATTGTATACACCTGAGCCGAAATTCTATTTCTGACGCTGTTATATCTTTTCTTTTAGTCAGTTCAGCTATTTTCTAATGGTGCGTAAAGCTATTCCATAAAATGTGCACACTTAACTTCTTTAATTTTTAAATCCAGGAAGCAAAAAGGTTAGCACTTGCTTGTTAGAGAACAGTCGAGTTGAAAAACGAAATGTTCTAAAATAATTGAGTGTCCCGGAGATCTTGTCAGCGGTGCGGTATTGAAGTTTCGAGCTAATATACCTCAATTAATCAGACAGCAAACGACAAGCCTTCGTGTAGTACCTCGTTAATTATTTTACGTTCGTCTTTTGGCCCTGCCAGGACAAATCTTGAAGATCCGACCTCCAATTCCTCCTTCGAGACCTGAGTTGAAGTCCTTAATTATTTATTCAGTTGTTGCTCAATTCCATCTGTTATAATTCAGTTTCTCAATAACGGAATAGAGCTCTGTGCGTCATGAACACTTGGTTTATGTGAAATCCGACCAAGTTTTGCCCTTCCATCTTATCCAGTGAGCCCGTTTTCTTTTTCCCCATCCTCTCTCCAGTTGCATTGTGTCCAGCTTATGCGGTAAATTTTGCGTATTTCCTCTGAAAATGAGAGAAATCTACTGTGGTTTAACGGTTATTTGTATCACTCCCTCATGGTTCATCTTTCGTATTGAAATCTGCCTCGAAAGCTTGCATCCTAAGGTCTTGACAAAGGCAGTTACAATATGCTTCGGTAACTCATATGGTACCATACTTTCCCCCTTTCTTTTTCCCTCGACGATTTTTCACTTTCAACTCCCTAATTCTATCCGTGGTTCGCCAACAGTAACTCTATGCCCTATTTGCTATCCTGGAGCACCACTTGTTTAACTCATATCATCATCATTCGATTGCCCATTAGGCTTCGATTCAAACAAAACTGCATGTCATCGCCGTTTGAAACACAAAATGCCGCTCTGTTTTCTAGGAAACAAAAATATACTGCATTTTTGTACCATTCAGAGGTAATGCATTTGTATTTGGTTTCATTTTTTTATTCATATTCATTTCCTTTCATATTGCATTGTGTTAGGCCTGGTTTCTGATTTTTCTCTCCCTTACAGAATTACCCTGAAAGTCTCAGAGTCTCATTGTGTGCGTCCGAAACAGCAATTATCCTTTTCACTTGAAAGGGCTTTTTCACCACCTTTTTACTTCTTCAACTTTTCGAGGTCTTTATACGTTCCTATGTGGAATTTAATAGTCATTTCTGGGGCTGGGCCATTTACTTATCTTCGTCTTTCTTTCGAACCGAGTTCAGCGTAAAGCAGTTCAACTTATTTGTAATCCATCTTACACGATTGGTCTTCAGAACCTGTGCGTCGCAACGCGTTTCCCATGCTCTGCTGCTAATACCAAGAGTAGTTCCGAAATCATTTGCCATCCAATTATTATTCCCGCAGATCTCTCGCAGATCTCCCGGTGGTTTTGGAAGCCTATTGAATGCTAACTTTCAAATCCCATATTTTCGGAAGTCATTTAGGAGTGAAACTTCATTCCTTATTCTATCCACCCTCTTCATCATAGTTCTTTTAACTTTCAACACTGAATGGAGCAACGAGTTTTTTTAATGAATGCTTCATCTGCCCGTGGTGTAGGTGATTTTGTCATACGATTCCTTTGATATAGAACGTACAATAATTTTCTATTCAGCAAAAATGCAGTACCGGATATAAAATACATATATCGATGTTTTAAGGTAATTATCCTTGAGTTTCGACAAGAAACATTCATCGGTGGATGTCAGTCATTCCGTCGTATAATTGTGTTTCAGTTTGAACTTAATATCCGTAATTTTAGAATATAATCTCCCAGTATAAAAACTGCATACGACACAAAAACCATTTTGGCAAATCAACAGCATATATAATTAGCTGAAGTAGATGGACAATTGGTAACTGCTATTTATTTAACTGCAGGTTACAGGAATCATTTATTTCGCTTTAGATTTGGTTAATAATCGGTAGTCCCAATTCTATTCCAATGACTGAGTTATCCTAAAAACACGTGTGTGACAAAAGGGAGCACGGTTTGCTGTTCCATTAAACAAACTGTCGTGTACCACATGCACCTAGGCAACGATTCCCCGATTGACACACGCCCAAGTTTCGACTCAAAAAGGACATCATTGTGAGGGATTACTAACCAATGCAGAAATAACGATGCCATTGTCCCGACTGTGACAAATAGCATGCCTTAGTTAGACATCGGAACGCAATTAAACCATTACACCATGAATGCATGTAGTACTGTTCATAGTTAGCTGAATAAATTTTACCAAGTCATGTTGAAAGCAAAGGAGGCTACAACGGAATATTTTATTAGAGTAACTGATAAAGTACTAAAGAGAGTCATGAAAATATTCCTTTGTGATTAAGAATTAAACAGTTGACATAATTCCCCTGAAAAAAATAATGATGTTGAATATTTGGTCGTGTACATTACTGTGCACTTAGTCATACCTTAAAAACGTTTGTTGTTTAATAGGCGGTGAATAATTGGGAAATAGTTAGGGTTAGCTATTTAGAAAATTAATGTGCGAAGCAATCCTAAAGGGTTAGTAGATTTTTACGCGACTCGTGCGAGAATATTATCTGGAAAGAAATAAAAAGTTCTAGGAGTTCAGTTTTGGAATTCTCGTCCAGAGAGGTTTAATAATAATGCGCATATTACACACTTTTGGAAACAAATCGGCCATGCACTTTCGATCTTAAGAATACCAATGATATAAACCGGTTCGTGAAGACTGGAATTTTATCCTCTTTGGATGATTCCCAAATTAGAATTTTCGACTCCATAAAGATCAGATTTAAGAAAGCTCATTGGGGATAAGTCGTGTTCAACATGTTTTGACCCGTTCTCAGTTTTCCCTAGTAGGATTCCCACCAAAGAGATACAGTTATGTAACGTAACTACTAATCTTCATTATTCCGAGTGGTCTAAAGGTATGAGAATCCCAGAAAGACTAGCAGAGGTTCTCACCTTGAACTAAAACTAAATGTCAAAACGAAACAGTATACAATTTCCCTTTTATACATTGAAAAAGTTGGTTATTTTCTGCTTCTTTCATAATCACTTTACTTGGTGTACACTGCTACAGTAACTTGGACATTCATGTGCCATCTCAGAACTAAGTCCACTGTATCAGCCACCAGAATCATTTCGGTAGGACAGCTGAGCATCTCGGGGAAGCTTAACTGAACAACAGTTGTAGTCAGTACTTGAGTAAAAAAAATGCGATGAGCCATAGAAGATAAAGATATCACTTGCAAACACTACAAACTGTCAATCCTGAATAATCCTAAGGAAACTTACATCATGCTCGAATGTTATGGTGCTTTAAACACTACACTTTATTTGAGTAAAGTTGACAATACTACTATTACCTTGGCTGCCAATTTCAGCAGTATTTCGAAAATAGTGTGATAAAAGTAAATAGGTATAGCTGCCGGCATCAGGCATCTGAAAGAATTAAATTTATATTTCACGCAAGTCTGAATGCCGACTGTGTGCCAAACAATCGTGCAATAATTTTTCTGGAAAACAAAGACACTCCATGAATTGCATGTGGGCTGAATACTGCCAGGTTTCTCAGGCCAAGGCAGGTGAATTTTTTTGAGGAATTCAAAATCGGAGTCTTTGGCTAGACAAAGCCGGTCCCGCAAGGCAGCGGGGTGGTGTGTAGAAAAACCGCAACCCATTGGGGGTCGGTATCCAGTTCATCGGATCATACGCCCCTTGGACGTGGACAGAAGTCCAAGGTGCCCAATACACCTCGATGCCCGATCGAGCTGGTGACCACTGCCACAACTAGGAAGTTTTATTTTGCTTCACATTCACAACAATACACATTGAATGTGTCAAAAGTACTTGTTCATGAAACATTCCTTCACAAATTCTTGTCCAGTGGAGTTATACAGAACCTCACGTGCACAGCGCGATCACTGATTGAACACAATAGGAAAATTTGTTCACCAAGTTTACCCCAATAGAATTTAAGGAGACCACTTATTTCCATCTATTAAAAATATTAAAATATTATCTCAAAGCAGTTTTATTGTCAGTTATAAAAAAATTATTTGTTCGTTATTTTCTCATAAACTCACATATTCCGATTGAAGTTTATTCTCGTACAGGTTTTTGAAGCACCTATTATCTCGAGCCCATAAACCAGGTTGCAATCTGATAACTGGTTTATTCCCGTGCTATTCATCGGTCAGGGTAACATCCTTTTGCGTTACCGGACAGTTTCCCACCATTTTTGCGAAGAAAATACTCAATATTTGGGGATTTCCGATCAGTTGAAGATTCGTACGGATTGGACACTTTCTCAGACCCGAAAAATGCATTACCCCTTCTTCGCTTCTATTTTTTGACATTTAAACAATTCCATGCTCCATACTAGTAGACGGTGGAATTCAGCTTAACACGTGTGCTTCATATGTTTTTCTTACTATGTTTCCCATCGACAGTACAACGTTTTGCTTTCTGGTGACAGTTAATCTGCCACAATGGATTAGATTTCTTACCTACCTGATCGTGCAAACTTGGGCAAACCTGACATCAGGTGGAAAATACAACTGTCTAGCATACCAGGAAATCGTTTGCTATTGTGCGCACTTGTACCTTGTGAACAGACAACCCGTGGCGCTAATGCCACTTAGACTGAAGATGCGTGGCTAAACCGGGCTCGTGCTTTGTCGGATAGACATACTGCAGAAGCAGGGTGTTGTTTGATCAAAGTAACTATTATTTCACCGAAATGCTGTGCATTACAGACCAGTTTGTGGAAACGATAAACCTAAATTGCGCCTAGTAAAATGGAGCAAATTCAGGGATTCCGGGTGAAAAATTGAACAGAAGTCTTGCTCACCAACAGAGGCAAATGGTGGGAACCAGATGGTAGGGGCATAAATATAGAACAGAATAGAACTATGAACAACAAGGGGAATGTTTTCCTGTGCCGAAAGTGAAACTTACCACATGATTGTTTTCAGAAATTGAGATAGATTTCCTTTCAACATGATTGTTCTCTGATTATAATTTTGATGTTGTAATCGTGTATAAAATTTTAACCGAATATTGACTGATTGGAGAAACCGCTTTAGATCAGAATGTTTTTCAGTGCACATTATTTATCATCTTATTACTTCTTCGTTCCAGAAGGTGCACTGATTGACACAAATTTTGTGTAAGCAATCACAATTATATGAGTCACACAATCAGTATGTGAGCAAAAGATGAATGATGGGATATTTAACAAGAACTAAAAGTTAAATCTGGTGTTAATATTTTGTTTGGGGGATTAATACCATTTAGTTACGTTGGAATCCGTTGAAATCCAACTAAAAACATTGTGTTTGACGAGTTCACGAATCTAAGTTGGTACTTAATGCTTTCTTCCCAATAAACGTTCACATCACAAGTTCATGGCCGTCCTGATTATTTCATTCCGAAAATAGCACATTCAATAGGGAAACACGAAATGATGTATTGAAATTGACTTACGATACACGCATACAGAGGGGTTTGTCTAATAACGATCGTTTAGAAGTAACAGTAAATTTGGAATTTTAATTTTAAATTTCCTGCTAATGTTAAACTAATCCAAGTCACCACAATCTTCGGAAAAAAGCGACTGATTGCATATTTCTCATTAAATCGTTTTGTAAGGCTGTCTAAATAGATTTCCATCTCTTTTCTATATATATGATCGAAATGGTTATAACAAAAGACCGTTCTGTTTTCGAGGATGGGATCGAAAATATTCCTTTTGTCTTTGGTAAGGGGTCAATTATAAGAATCAAAATTAGTAGTGAGAGTGCATTTCGAGTTCCTTTGGTCCTTAAACTATATATATATATATATAGTCAAAGCGGCGAGAAAATCTAAAAGTAATGTACAGTAACAAATTTGGGTGCTACTTTTTGTTTTATTTTATCCTATACCAAGGACAGTAATCTATATGCATGATTCTCATTGTGTGGGTCAAAAGCCCTTTGACGTTCATTGATTCTTCATAATGACTACAAATAAATTCTCAAAACATTTTCCGTAGGTTGACGAGATGAGATGGACAGGCATTTCTGGCTTGTTGAAATTCATGAACTGTGACTAATGTGTGCCTGTCCCTAAGGAGAACCGAACCTTTTGCGTCTCATCAGAAACGACACCACAGGCGGTCATGTTGGTGAATTCCTATTGAAAAAATTCTCTTTTCACATCTCCACCAGTTCAAGGGTTTTCCAATTTGGTGTAGCTCAGTGGTCAAAGTTACGACTCCGGCCAGAAATGCTGATCTTCTGAGTCTGAGATTGAACATAATATGGCACGATTCGCAAATAAGAAAAACAACGAAATAATCGCTGATCTTCAAAAACACAGTAAAAGATAAATTGCTGATTTTCGAAGAAAAATACTAAGTTAATCATATTTCGTGGTGTTCATTTATGATTTTTCAAGGTTGTGAAACTTATTTTTACCTCCGTACACTGAGCTGGTCACTTTTATTCGCTACTGGGACGTGTTGACTCCTGGAGAGACGTCTAGCGAACAAAGCCTAACGAAAGATGGTTGAAACACAAACTTCAGCTATTAGCTCTCACTTCTCTCTGAATTGGTTTATATTATGTTGTCACGATCGAAATCGATTGGGAAACAAAATATAAGAGGCGGCTTATTTTATCAGAATGTATTTCATTGTCCATTACTCCAAACATCGAATTCTCTGGTGTAAAACTAGCTTACCTTATGCGCTTTCTATTTGAAGCACAACTGTCACGTATACAGTTTGCGCAAAATTTTGCTAATAATTTGTTTGTCACAAAAATAATAAGTAGTAAACGGCTAGTTAATTTTATGCACTGAAATTGATTAGATCGTAAAGACATTGTAAGAGAAACAGGTTTTATATGAAGACAGAACCAGGGGGAATTTTTAAATAAAGCAATGGAACAGTGAAAAACAAAGGTACCAAAAAGAGCAGAGATTAATGCTCATGTCAAACTTGGAACGAGTGATAATTTCTTCACAGTGTGTCGTTACAATAGTTGTTTCCATGTGCCATACTAAAAGATCCTATACTATTTAGTAAGGCAAGCATTCCATCTCTTTAATTTTCAACTGAATTGTTATATGTATAAACAGATGTGATCAAAGATTCTCGGAGTCTTGATAAACAGAAAAAGAGATGCTCTCGGTGGCATAGTTAAAATAACTGAAAAATTTAAAGATGTCCTTGATAACTATACGAAGTTGATATATTTTGTTTATCGCACGTACAACAATAATCGACACTCCATAGACTCTTTCATGGCGCCCAATGAATGAAATATAGGAAACCGTTTGCTTTAGTTAAATGGGTACTGCAGAGGCCTTCCCATACTCATGTAGTTTTTTCTCACTGCTGTTGGAGACAGTTCATTTTACTTGTGGTTTTAGGGGATCAAAAGTAACGCAAAACTACGAATGACATTTTTTTATATTAGGTCGTTTTGCAGCTTACACAAGCAAATTCATGTTAATCAAAAGAAGGCATCATTAGAGTAGATTGATCTAATCTCAAGAAAAAGATTAAAGGATGTGTAGTTAGGCAGATGAATTGAAATGCACCCAGAACACTTTTGTGGCACCACTCATCTAACACTTTGGTCTAGAAACAATCAGGGGAACATTTTTGATCATAACCAATTACATTTTGCTGAAATATGTTTCCAAAGAGTTAAGACATGAAGTGACCAAACTATGGTTTCGGCTACAGAACAACAGGATTTTAGTGATAATTAATGAAAGACTGATGTAGTTTTATTCTGTGATTACATGTCACAGTACGCATAACTGTCACTTTTCTTTAGTGCATCTAGCTTCTTGTAATATAAGCATAAAATGGACACTGCCAACTAGCTTAACATTTGGCAATAATTCATTTTCGTCTATCTCCGTGATCGCCATATATAGATGAATTTAGTTAGAAAATTTCGCATTCTTCTTGTTGCTTGAAGTGTAAAAATTTCAAACGCATCCTCAGGTAGTAAATTATGCAGAGTTTCACTGAAACCATAATCATACTTCTTTCTTAACCTAACCAATGCTAACTTTACAGATACTTAAGCTTATTTTGTCAAATTAAAACGCTTGATAGCGTATTTTTTCCTGTGATCATTTTCGAAACTGACCTTTCAGCCAAAAGATATCTGCCAAGGTCATCTGAGACAATCAGTCTCAAGTCAATCACATGAAAGTAATCATGTTAAAACATGTTTTCTCTCAAATGGCATAGATTTTATACTGACCTGTACCCGTAATATCTCGTCAAATCAAGTTACCCTTAGTCAATCAGAATATTGAGCAATTGCTATCGATCAACCTACATGAGCCCCATTGCTCCTCCCGGTGTGATAGCACGTGATTAACTTGTAGCTTTCTCGGGTCATGGTTACTTTTGTTATTATTATTAATATTATTGGGTAATAAATAACAGCAACATAGAGACTTCAAATCAGAGAAACGTATTTAACCGACGCCAAAATTAGCTCGTCGTCACGTTTGTTTTGCATATGACTCTGGTGAACGTGCTGTTCTCCTGTTTAGCTCCTTTTTAGTTGACCAATATCAGTCAGTGTATCAATGTGAACGGATAGGACTGAAAAGGGTAACAAAAGATCCTAACTGAATCATCTGAAAATTGGGTTGCGAATGTGGACACCTAGAAGAAGATGTTTGCATTTTTTGCCGCATGTTAAAAAGAGGTTGATGGCTTTCCCATCCGAAAATGTTATAACCCTCTAGCTTACCATTCGACTGCAACCAAGAGAAATCCGCTAATGGTTGTTTCAAATATGCTAAATCTTATCCGCGTGAAAAGGTTTTCTTTTGAGATAGTAATTGTAAAGTGATGAAGAGAACCGAGCGTGTTATTCCAAATGCAATCTACTTCGTTTGAAGAAACGCTGCGAAATGTTAAATCCCCTGGACTATCAAACTTGTTTTATTCCGATTAATTAGCCAACAAAGCCCAACTTTACCGTACGCATTAGGCACATTAGTCGGGGATATCTGAACGTTGGAGCTGGACATTTAGGATATTGCTCACTTGTCGCTGCCCATTTCATTATGCAGATGGTGAAAGTGATGTCGGCATCAAATATATTTCCGCGTTCAATGCATCTGTTGCATTGAGTATGCCACCCAATGTGTTATAAAAACGTCAGCTGTAACCTAATGTTGGTGAAAAAATCTCACAATCTCCAAAAAGCAGAAGTTTAAGTAGTATTGAAATATTCCCATTACGTCACTGAAACGTTTACCAGGATTACTTTACCACTAATGCTGGCTCTTGTTGGGTTCACTATTCATTATCTTTCACCACAAACTCCTTGTTTGAGTTCGCGTCCTCTGCACGGATATTGCAAGATTGTTGAGAGTCGCACGTGAATAGAAGGGCAATATGTTTAGATCAAATATGAACCAGGGTACCATTCATGAATAGTACTATTTTTTAGATCACATTTTGGTTTGAAATCCTTTTTAGGTAACCGTATATTTAGTGGTGGTTTACAGGGTTTATTGCGATTTGTACAACTGTGATATATTTATTCCTTCCATTGTAGTAGTTCATTCATCGAATTTGAGCCTATGTTGTTCCGACAGTTGTTATTAGTCTACGATCGACCGTCTACTGTACTTAATGCTGCCGAATTCCAGGAAGCTTTATTTTGGCGTGTCACATTATGCAAGACATAACCCATCAATGCTGTTAATTGTTCACCTTTTAGCTCAACATTTGCCTAAGGTGTATCCATTCAATTTAGTGCTCCAGACATGTTGGGTGTGTGGAATTGGGAATTCTCTATCAATTCACAGCACAGTGGTTTAGTCACTGTTACAGGCGTGGTTTGGACCCCACGATGCGAAACTCGAGCCCCTCCACTGCCACCCGACTTTGGTGGTAAGCAGCTTCGCTGTCGTCCGGTTCAAAACCATGCCTAACCTAACCTATCGGGGCCTTATGTTGTTCACCACTCCAAGTCCCGGGGATTAGATTACCGGTTTCTATCACTGAACAGCACGTTCCCGTGACTATAGGGTTTGCTCTGTCTGCTACTCATCACACGGAAGTGTGTAATAAAATAATTGATTCTCCTTAACAGAGACTAGATGCATTGTTATCACGTTTTAAGTTTCGCAATGCACAACAATACACGAAACATTGAAACTTTGCCATATTCCTCATTTCCCAAAACTCAGTTGAGAACTCACTTTTGCAAAACCCTTAGGAGATAAGAAAAATGAATGCTTGTAAGTATTTTTAATAACAAAAACTGAAGTCGAACTTTGACCTTAATGACCCTTGTAAATTCGTTTGCATGAGAACCAAAATGTGAACACTATTCGGTCACAGAACTGAAAGGTGAATCATATTTCCCTGTGGTTCTGCAACGAGCTTTTTCCACCAAAGATTGTCATATCATTAGTGATATAATAATCGGTGGAACAACTACCACAAACAAGCCTATTCGCTACTGTATGCTTTTCTTACATTGCACCGTAAGTTTCTGTTTGTAAGAAATGCAAGTCTCAGTATGAAAAGTTACATTTGCGTCAGAACAGCTCCAAACTGATGCTCATGTCTTCATAGTGAATGCTTGACAAGTATCACAAAATAGGTAGCTACCTTAAATAATAACAAAATTGTTGCACGAGGACAGTTATAGGTTTTCTTTCATCACTTATTGAATTTCAATGTGTCAGAAACACGTAAATTGGGATTGGACGTCAAGGAAGATGCGTAAAGCTGGTCTGACTTGGTTGAGTCTCGATTTCATTGACCTAAATGAGAAATCAGGGCAAACAATTACTCCTAGTTGTTCCGTTGATCTTGAGAGCTTCACTACTACATTAATTTATCCTTCATCTGACATTTCTCAGTTGCACATTTTAGGGTTTAGGATTAAAATTTACAGACTTTACTTTCGGTTAATTTAGCATTCCCGCTTCCACACCTTTTAGTTTCAATGTCTGGTTTCACAGATACATATGTCTACAGAAAGTTATTGTTATCTAATCTTGTTTGAATTCTGAAGGAGTACTTGAGAACACTTTCCGAAATTTACCATTCATTGAAGGATTGATCAGTACGTGCTTCGGGTTCATTTTCTTAAACTTTTCATCAGTAGTGCAGTCGTATTTTCTTTTTGCTGAAACATAATTGCAAATAAAACAGTAAAGCTGCTCAGGATGCTCCTCTTTTTAAAAGTATTGTTGCTTTTGTGCCATAAATTGGTTCAAATGGATTCACTTGTGGATCGCTGTCATTAGGGAAGCTATAAAGTTTCCCTAATTCCTAATTGATTAGGATCCGGCAAATGGATCTGGTTTATTGCACCGCTGAAAACCTTGGTATAGCACAGAAGGATGTTGGGGAAGCAGAATTTTGTTTCCAGTTGTAGTGTTATTTGATGGTGGAGTTTCATTCAAAGCATCTTGTCAATCAATGTGTTTTTGAAAACAGGAGCAAAAACGGTTGTTTATATTGTTAAGTAATTACTGGAATGTTTGCATAAGAGTGATTAGTAATAGTTTGCTTTTTATATACTGAATACACATGAAAAACGTTTATACAGGCTCCCATGCAAATCACACTTTGAAGCGGAAGCCCTTACCTTGTCCTCAGCTTAAGCAACCGCCGACTGATTCAGAGAAATGTCGCCCAAAACAAGGGCTGATTCTGATTCTGACTAAAGCACATTCTTTGGATATCATCGACCTCGACTCTCTTGCTGGACTCCCGCAGACCTCTTCTCGATGCCAGCTCGTATATTCTTAAACACCAGTTTATCAAGAGTCTAAGAAATGACCAAGAAAAGTGGTGAGTAGGACAATGTGCGGAGATGAAAGAGGCTGCGGCTATCCCAATCTTCGCCGTCTAATTTATAGTACGGTTTTAAGGAAGTTTACCATTGATTTGCTCCCTGATGACACACCTTTTAATTTGAAGTAGGTAGACGAAGTTTTACTGCTGAGTAAAACTCTGGGTACGTAAAAAGCTTTATATGGATGGTTTGAGTGCTGGAATACCTATTTTCGGTGTGCTCTTAGCACCATCAAAGTGGAAATCGTTATTACAAGACTAGATTGGTTCAGTTTCCAACCTCACCTTAACTGCAGAAGCCATTGAAGTAGTGAAAAAGTTTTCTATCTGGGCAGCTTTATCTCAATCGACGGACGTATCAATGAGGAAGTATCGGCTCGAACACAGAGGGCTCGGTTGGAATTTGCCAACTTAAGACATTTGGGGTTCCGTCACGAAATCTAACCTTCTGTGAAGTGTCGAGTCTATGCTGCAGCAGTTCGGGCAGTTCTGCATTCCGCAGCGAAAACTTGACCATTACGAAAACGGTGTTTGAACAGTACCGTGTATGTCGTATTGCATGAGTCTGGTGGGGTAACCCGATAAGCAATGCTGAGGTTAGGAGGAAAGACTTGGGCCTTCGCGGTCATCTAATAAAGCAAATGGTCGACCACGGACTGCGTTGCCTGGGACACGTGCTGTGTTTGCCACAAAATGGATAACGACGGCGTGCTTGTTTTGCCGAGGAAGCTGATCGGTGGATAAAGTTACGGGTAATCCAAGTCAAACCTAGCATAACCGTATGAAACCCAGATAAATTGCCCATATAAGTTGCGTTTGGTTTCCTGAATAGGGACACTGAGCTTATTGTAATCAAAGGTTGTTAATCCATAGTGATTTGCCCGGGTGTCTTAAACGTGGCGCTCGCGGATCTTGCAATCAGCTTGCAACCTCAATCTTCGTGAATTCTCTATTTTTACTTTGATACTAATTTTTAATTTTCCTTAACTCTTTCATACAACTGGGCAGTCACGGAACAGTCGCCGAAAACGGCGCAAGAAAGTGCATGACCAACGGTTGTGAGCACTGGGCTCGACTGGATCAGGTAGTAATTGAGTGATCCCGTTGGAAAGAATGATCTATTAAAACTCGGCATTACTCGTTCGGCTGCCGTATAGCAGAACCGGCCAAACTACCGCGGGATACAGTCAACCTATCACACACAGTTGGATGTCGCGACGGCGCTACAGATGTCCCAAATTGGCAAATGCCAACTGAGCCCCCTGTATGCGAGCAGGCAATCCATCTGCAATACGGTCACCAGCTGAAATTTAGCTGCCAAAATAACAAAATTTATCCACCTGTTCTATTACTGCCCCAGAGTTAGCCTGGGTGCTGGAGCAATTCAGTCCTGTAGTATTATTTTACCTTTTGAAGGTACAAAACGCATACCGAACATGGCTATACTAGCACTGAAATTATCCAGGAAAGCTTGCAACTTGCCTGCATCGTCGCTTGGCAGCACAATGTCGCCTAAATACTCTAGATCAGCCAGTCTTCCACCTGGAGGTAAATCGATGCCCCTATTCTGCCACTAGAATAGGGCTGTTTCAAACATATAACAAAGTTAAATAGAAAAGGAGAGAGAGAGGACAAGCCTGACGAACACCACATTCAGTGGTGAATTCGGGTGAAAAGTGCCGTAATCTCGGACATGACTTCGGCTATTAGTATAATGCAGTGGTAATATTGTAATAAACGTCTCTGATACAACCTTCAGGAGAATACAGCATCGGGGTTTAGAGTGGTTGACTGAATCAAAAGCCGCCTTAAGAACTATTGAAGACAGAAACGGTGGGTCTACGAAAAGAATGTCGATGCTTCAGAATTTGGCAAAAATTGAAGATGTGTTCGATGCAATCTCGATCAGGTCGAAAACCAGCCTGGTTCTCACGCGTGCACCGTTCACGTGCGGCAGACAATTGGCGGAGTATGATGCCCGCGAGAAGTTTAGAGGCAATGTTGATTAAACTAATTCCTCTGTGGTTTTCACTAGAGGATCTATCACCTTTCTTGCAAATCGGTATGATCAACGACCCACACCATTCAGTTGGAACCTCTTCCCTTTCCCATACTGAACCCAGGTGCTTTGTCAACTCTAAGACTAACCCTGAGCCTCCATCCTTAAACGCTGATGGGAACAGTTCATTTGGGCCAGAGGCGTTATGCCTTTTGAGATAACTTATTTCTCGAGAAACCTCCATTTCAGATGGAGGACTAGCATCAACTGG